>VZSZ01002750.1:108150-135545 GCA_013398815.1 Ibidorhyncha struthersii
GTCGTGATTGTCATCTTGGGAGCTTGATAGGGTTTTGTATATATTTCATTATTTTCTTTTTTATTTTATTATTAATATTTCATTAAAGTAGTTTAGTTCCTTCTAAACTCGTAAGTGTCTTTTTCCCTCCTCTGCCTCTCCTTTTGAAGAGGGGTAGAGGGGAGCATCTGTCGGTCCCATCTGGGGTCCCCCACGTCCCCAGTGGGATTTGGCCTGAACCACAACACTTGGCAAAAGCATAGACTTCAGTACAATTGAATAAACTCTCAGTAGTCCTCATATTCTGATTTATCCTGTATTTTCTTGTCTCTGATGTAAAGCCCAACCTAGAAGTTTAATAGCAGCAAAAGATAAAATATGAATACAAACTAGAGTTCATTGCTCCACACAGGAATTTGAGGTCCTCTGCAGACAGAAATGCATTATGCAGTATGTATATATAAAACACAATATAGACTATACGTTGTTCACAGGTAATCCTGTACCTACTGCTTGAAGACATTAGGGCTGCAGATAAGGCCACTGACTGGGCCTAATGGCTGAGGTAACTGAATTTGATGTAGAAAATCACTGGATATAACGTGAGAAACCACTAGATGTGGCAGTAGCATGGTGAAGAATTAGAAAAAAATACATTAGTGCTACCAGGGGCAGTTGTGGGAGGGATGGCCAAACTTCACAGATAATGGGGGTCCAGCAATCTTTTGGAGATTAAAATCCTCAAAGCCCAACAGCATCTAGGATAAAGGTATCAGTGATAACACATAAAGCAGAGATTGCCTCGGAAACAGGCATACCAAAACTGGAACCAAAGGGGATAAACGAATCATCAGTGAGTGGTTTCTTTTTTGAACTAGGGGTGGAAAAAGGGAAGTACAGAGGTGGTGAAAAGGATGGTCAAAACACAGGAAAAGAGAGAATAAGGTTTGCACATCACATAATTAGTGCTGTTTGAGGGTACTTGCTGAGCAGCCCTGCACTTGGCCACTGCAGCCTAAATTAGCAATATAAATCAACCTGCTGCTACGGACACACCAGGAGTGTCAAACCTGTTTTTGCAATCAGGAGAATGAAAATAGTGTCCCTGGCTTGCAGGAGAAAACCTGGACTTGATAGATCATGCGAACTGATGTCACTGCATCAATGCCTGTTTGAGGTCTGGCAGCATCAGTATCTTCCTAATAATTGACTAATAGAATTAAATAGTTTTCAGGAAAAACCTCTTTGAGGCTGGTTGGAAAAAGAAAGTGGAGGGAACAGTAGGTCTACTTCCACTTGCTAAATAAATGATCTTGCTAAATTGCCTTTTTATTTACCACTTGCTTAATGATGCCTTCAGCTCATTTTTCTAGCATTGCTCTCTGCAGAATTCCATTACAGTAAATAAATTTTTTTTCTGGATTCTGAGTTATAACCCTTGTCACTTTCTAAAATTCATGTCATATAGGTTGAAGTCAGATAAAGTAGTATGCACATATACCAATAATTTTCATATGCGCCCATCCTCAGTATGCACGCAGAAAACACAGGTGAGTATCAACCGCAGTAGCTTTCAAAAAATGTTCTCAAAATTGAGATGTTCTAGTATGACGCGCTTGCATATGATATATCGAAGTATAGGTTTGCCTATGTATTTCAGGTTTTATTACCTTTAAATAATATACAATCCAATCCCTTCTCTGTTCTCAAAGTAAGAAAGTGACAAGCACCTGATTTTTTCCATCTTTGTCTGGAGTCTCACTATTTTCTTTATTTGTCATTCTCATAACAAAATCATTACCTCAAACTTCCAGAGTTAGAAGCTACATGGCAATCACCACTTGCAAGATTACTAAAATATAACCACTTATAACCATATCTCTACTGGATATTTGTTGCTTTATGTCAATTAACAAATAAAGAGTAAATATATTTGCATAGGTAAGTAGAGCAGGCTCTCAGCCCTCTGCAAATAGACAACTAGTCAGGTGCTAAAAAGCATCAGTACACATGAATGCCTTTTTCCACAGGCAGTTGGCTTTTCTTCTCAGGTTTAATTGAAAAGGCTCAGAGAAAGTTTGTTGTGTGTGCAAATTGTGGTGGTAGTGATAGAATATCAGTGACATTTTTACGCTGAGCATCGCAGTGATTTTTTCCACTGACCAGCTGCAAGGCATATTTTTCTCCAGGCACTGTGGAGCGCCTGCGAAGTGCAGCTGATAGCCTTTTCAGCTCCATCTGGGATCTGTTCTAACACTACTTTCCTTGTCCCACTTTAGGGGCTTTACAGAGCAAAACTATGGCCCAAAATGGTCTTATTGTCATTCAGTACCTCTTCTTAATGTTCTTTTTCTTCTCTCCCTTCCTTCTCTCTTTACCATGGGAATACTTGACATCCCTTCCGGAAGAGCCACTCTTTTTGTGCCAACAGAGCAAATAGACTTGGCAGGTAGTTTGGCAATAATTGATCATATCCAAACAGTAATTGAATTTTGTTTGCTGTCAACATGGAAGAAGCCAACACCATGCTGTCTCTTCTGTGACAATAAGCACCAAATTATATTACTCATTTCATTGCTTACCATCCAATCTACTTCTCTGGATATGAAACTCCACAAGTTACATGGGTGGGAACGGGAGAGGGAAAGAAAAGACTGCAGACCCAGCTTGGCTGTGACTGTACCAACTGGCCAGGTGTAGTCAGACTAAAGAACCGAGCTGTGATCCCCCTTTCTCACATCCCCTCCCAAGAAAATGCACTGTGCTTTGGTTTCAGCCAAGCAATTTTGCTCATTTCACATTAACAACTCCACAATTTTCAGGGCAGTAATTTCAGATTACTGTATGGGGACCTATAAGCAATATTTATTTTTCAGTGGGCCAGATACTCCACTTTGGCAACTGTGTCAACCACCAGCTGGGCCTTGGGCTCAGTTTTTCTTAATCACAAACACTGCAATTGGCTCTGTATGTAGCACAAGAGACACTTTTGTGTCTGTTACAATACGATACTTGCCACCAACATTTTGGGGTTTATTTACCGACACATCTTTCAGATGTGAATAAGGGTAACTCTGGCAGTCCTTCCCCGCCACCCCCGAGCCCCCAAAGTATAATTAATCCATGCTAGGTGTTCTATCTGTTTCAACATATTAACAGGGTCCATCAGAGACACAGCTTCTTTTGTGGGATTGTTCTGCTAGTGGGAGGAGAGTAGATTGAAGTCAGGACTTAAACACACGTTCATGTGTCATAAAGGTGTCTTCTGCACAAGCAGGTGTGCATGGGTCCTACCTACACCCATGGCCGAGAACAGAGCAGGCTGAAAGGAGGAAAAGTATGAGCTGAGAGGAAATGTGTGAAAGTGTCTCAAATGTTGTTCAGGTCTGGAGACATGTAGCCCTGTTGCATTTTAAAGAAATGAAAGAAGACCCAGTCTGCTCAGCGCGCATAGTAAGGCCACCAGCACATGCTAGCACCAACAACGGGCTCTGCAACTCAGACCACATCTGAGATGGCAGAGGCATCTGTGCACCGTCAGAGGCACCAGGATTGCATGTGCTGCTAAGGAAAGCCTGTGGGGGACTCTTGGCACACCTGCCTAGAAGCCACTGTCATGCCAGCGCAGCTCACTCCTGTGATTAAACTGCTGGGCTGGCCTCCACCCAGGTGACTGTGAGGGACTGCGCGTGTGGCAGAGTCTGGGTGACAGTGTGTACTTGTGGCTGTGAGAACACTGGGAGGGAATAAGCAAATGTACCGTGTGAATAATTATCGGCTTTTAATAATACTGGATTGATTCCCTTAATAATAACAGCCTGATAAAATATATTACAATAAATATTACTGCTATCTGTATCTCCCCGCAACTTATTTGCCTACCAAGAAAAGGGGAATTTACAACACACACAGACACACACGCATACAGGCGCATGCAGTATATGTATAAAAGAGTCAAGAGTTATTTTCTGTAGTAGGTACAGCTGCCAGAAAAGATCTTAGGAGTTTTTGGAGAGCTTTCCAATGCTTTGCAGAATCAATTGCACTATTGAAAGCAAAAGTCTCAGCTTAGCATTATAACTGACTTAATGTTGTGAGTTAGAATTTAACTGACTTCACTGAGATTGAAAGGAAGTAATTTAGGACAGGAATTGCTGGTAAATGTAATAGATACATCACAAGCTGGTTTCAATTTCCTTTATTGAAGAAGTTGTAAAAGTAATGCCATTTCAAAGCAGACCTTTTGCATTTGGACCAAATGAAGAGGCCATCCTGAGTTTTCTCCTAACACATCAGTGCTTGGTCACTTTTGAAATCATTTGACCTTGTGACTGCCAATAATAAAACAAAAAGGGCAGTTACTAGTGAATAGAGCAGTGGACTTATTTTGGAAAGTACGGTATGCCAAACCTATCTTTCTTTTGGAAGAAAATGACCTAGTTATGTCTGAACATGAAACTCTGATTTCTGTGTGATACCACAGGATTAAAGAGTGCTGTTTTTCTTTTTCTTATTATCTTCAGTCTTCAGGGTTCCTAAACTGTGCGTGAGAATGAAGTTGACCTGTGAGGCCAATCTATTATCCCTGTCAAGTCAAGGAAACCTCTGAGAAAAAGTTGAAAAATACTGGTACTCCCAGTTCCCTTTGAGACACAGAGAGGGAAAGGCTTCAAAAGCATAGAAAGCCCTTTTCATTTCTTAAATCTGTAAGGTAGTAAATTTACCAGAATCCTGGAGAAAATTGGTGCAAAATTAAAAAACATAAATTTAAGAGAACTTGCCAAAATTCTTCAGATGAATCAGAGCTCCTTGTGACTGTAGAAACTTCTGAATTATTTGTGAAGTTCTGCAAAATATGCAAATCATTTTATGAATTTATTTTGCCTTGCTTCTTTCTCTCTTGAAGTTTTCCCTTTGCTTTTTTCTTAGACAAGCTGTGTTTGATCTTGTTCTGGAGAGGGTCAGAGGCACTCACCTTTTCCCTTGAAGCCTGCTGTGATGGCAGATCCAGAGGAGAGGATATATTCCAGAAGTCTTCTGAAAAGGAAACATAAATGCCAGACAATGAAATCACCCCTTGATTAACTTGAAATTAACAGGGCAATTAAGAGTAGGTTGGAATACAACATCTCAAAAACTTGTAGATCAAAGATGCTTTTGCTGAAAGAGTGCTGGAAATTTAAGGGGAAAAAACAGAGTGAATCCTGTTATTCTCTCCATTAAGATATACTCACACACAGATGTAGGTCTTATCCTCCTGTTGCCTGAGATGAGGTCTTCTTTAGTGAGAGTATACTCGCTCTCTTCACTTGAGTTCTTCCCTTCTCTTTCCCTGGCAGTAGCTACTGGCCTGATCTCTGTGGCCCAAGAGTCTTCTCCCTTCTTGTGTCCACAGCGCCACGCAGTTACTCAGTGCCTGGGTAGCACATCACCTTTGTTTCCTTTAGCCGTTTTTTTAAATTAGGCAAAATTTGTTCATTTGATCATTATTTCTGGCGCATTGCTACCAAACTGGGAAAATAATGTGTATTTCAAGAAAACTGTGCCATTGTGTCGTTTTAAAAAAATCTGTTTGTGTAAGAACCCAAAGTAGAAATTATGTACTATGACCTTGGACAGACCACTCTGTCTTTCTGTCTCCATTACAGGCATTGGAGAAGATGTTGGGAGCATTACATAACTGATGTTACAGCAACCCCTGAAAGCACGGCTACATGTGGACTTGGTAAATATGAATACTTTGCATCATTTAATGCAAACATATCAGTGAATCTAATCACACACAGGAAAATTGTGAGCTGCAAAATGGCTAACATTTTCTTGTTTTCAATGCATTTCAGTGAGATAAGTCAGGCATTACTAATTATTAATTTGCTTTTCTGCTTAACATGTTTAAAAAATACCTTGGACTTGGATCTACAAAGGAAGCTCTGGCTGATTTCAGGATGAATTATCCATCTCAATATCTCTGAGGAGCTGGGCTTGAATGCTTTTTCAGACTGAACTCTTATTATAGTGAAAATATAGCAAAAAAGAAAATTATTTGTTTTGTCATCTTCTTAAAGACTAGTCTAAGTACCGAAGATTGAAAGGGCTTTTGATTTTAATTTAGGAAAAGGAGACAGACTTATCAATAGAGAATGGCTTGTTACCTTCTCTCTGTATGTACTTAGTAGTGGAGTTTTTCTTGCTTTTTTTCTGTCTTTACAATATTTGATTTTTCTCTTTTTATAATCATAGAATCATCATAGAATGGTTTAGGTTGGAAGGTACCTTAAAGATCATCAAGTTCCAGCCCCCTGCCATGGGCAGGGACACCTCCCAATAGACCAGGTTGCTCAAAGCCCCATCCAGCCTGGCCTTAAACACTTCCAGGGATGGAGCTTCCACAACTTCCCTGGGGAACTTGTTCCAGTGTCTCACCACCCCCACTGTCAAGAATTTCTTCCCAATATCTAATCTAAATCTCCCCTCTTCCAGTTTGAAGCAATTCCCCCTTGTCTTATCACTACACTGCCTTGTAAAAAGTCCTTCCCCAACTCTCCTGTAGCCCCCCTTTAGGTACTGGAAGGCTGCAATAAGGTCTCCCTGGAGCCTTCTCTTCTCCAGGATGAACAACCCCAACTCTCTCAGCCCAACATCAGAGGAGAGGTGCTCCAGCCCCCTCATCATCTTTGTGGCCCTCCTCTGGACCTGCTCCAACAGGTCCGTGTCCTTCTTGTGCTGAGGACTTCAAAGCTGGACGTAGTACTCCATGTGGGGTGTCATAAGAGCAGATTAGAGAGGCAGAATCACCTCCCTCGACCTGCTGGCCACACTTCTTCTGAAGCAGCCCAGGATACAGTTGGCTTTCTGGGCTGTGATCATGCATTGCCAGCTCATGTTGAGCTTCTCATCAGTCAGCACCCCCAAGTCCTTCTCCTCAGGGCTTCTCTTGATCCATTCTCTACTGAGCCTGTATGTGTGCTTGGGATTGCCCCAACCCAGATGTAAGACCTTGCACTTGGCTTTGTTGAACTTCATGAGGTTGGCATGGGCCCACCTCTCTAGCCTGTCCAGTCCCTCTGGATGGCATCCCTCCCCTCCAGCATCCCTACCTAGCCACACAGTTTGGTATCATTGGCAAACTTGCTGAGGGTTTATATAATTTAATATTTATACTCACAAGTTTCCTGAAAGTAGCGGAGTGCATTGTCACTATTTTACAGATCAGGAACTGAGGAGTATAGAGACAAAGAGGCAGATCTAAGCATTTTAGCAGCAATGTTTTAGCACCTGCTTTTATGATACAGAGCTAGTTTGTCATCTTCAGTCCTTCGTTCAGCATTTGTTGCCTGCCTTTGCAGTTTGCTTGGCACTAAAGAATAATGCTTTCAACAGATACATGTTGAACAGAAAGCCACTTAAAGTGGCCAGTAGGAACATTAAGAGATTTTAGTGCTTGTAACTTAGCATTTTACCAGAGCTTATTGACCTTAGTTAGACATTCTGTGGTAGTCACTGGAGGGAAATAAACACTTCCAAAACGTTTCGCTGGACCAAATAAAGATGTCTACTTCACTCTGTTTCTTTCCAGTGATTGTGAAGTGGACTAGCTTAGGTGTGGACAATTACTGTGTAAATACCTAATTGTAGTCTGACAAAGTCCACACCAGTTAAGCTGGGCTGTTAAGGATATCAAGGTCTCAACTGATGGGCCTACAGGGGAAGATAGGCAGGGTTTAGGCTCCTAACCTGTTGCTTTGTGCATTTACCTCAATTGAAATGCCAAAAACTGTGCAGAGCATGTAGCTGAGCAAGGTTTTAAGACTGGATTTCCTGAGTCCTTGTGTTACATGGCAAGTTTGGGGCCACATATTTTCTACAATAACTAAGGAAGACACTGTCAGTTAAGCAACGTGTAATCCACTGTAGTGTTGAATTAGGCCCCTCGTGACTCCTTAGTCTTGGTTTCAGTCTTCTATGAGCAATAGACTGGGATTTTCTTCCAGTGTCTTGGCTCAGGGTCTCTGTTGACTCAGGAGCAGGAAAGCTCTCCTAAGTCTTGTGGACTGAGTCACTGACTCCAGAAATTGCAGATCTCATCTGTGTTTTACCTGCTCTTCAGCTGTGAAATACATTTCTGGATCTCATGGACAGATTGGCATGGTGGCTGCTCAAGCAGAATAACAGCAGTCACTGACACAAAACCTAAAGTTGATTTGTTTGGCAGGACAAATACAGCAGGTGGACAGTGATGCCTGCCCTGCAAACAGAGACCTCACACAAATCACAGCTCAGCCCCACTGGTGCAGTTTACACAGCCAATCCAGATGGTCCCTGGGAATGGGAGCCTCACTGTGGCTGTGGCTGACAAGTCAGGTCCCATACGTGCTGATTCCTCTCCCCAGACTGCAGCTTCTACGAAGTGTTGGAGGTCTGAGCATCATGTTCCTCCTGAGGGGAGCTCTTTATTGCTTTCTGAAATAGGTGTTAACTTATTATCTAGCTCTTGATGGATTCAGGTATTCAGTTCCAGCTGGGGACATGCAGTGAGGTCTCCTTTGTCCAGGTGGGTAGGCTTTTGGGTACTGTCATGGGAGTTCACTCAGAGCCTGTGTGATGGCTGCACTTCCTCAGCTGGAAAAAAAATCTGCAGGTGGACGCATCATTAGTGACTTTCCTGGATGTTATGCTTTTGCAATTCAGCACTGTTGTCTGTTCACTACATTTATATAGGTTGAATGGTTTAGAGTGATTGGCATAACAATAAAAGACTGAGATCTAGATTTTCCTCTGAGTGTTCAGAATTAAAAACTCTGATTTTCCTAATAGAATCCTGAAAGTCTTCCCATGAATATTTCACCCAGTGCAATTTATTTATTCAGACCTTGAATAGGAAACAAAGAGTTTCTAACCTGCAGCAAACATCATTGCTAGAATATTAATGGGAAGAATACTTGAAAAAGATATGAAACTCTATGGATTAATTTTAAAAATCAATTAATATTCAGAGATAACATTTTGCAATACTTAGAGCCCTACTCCTGACTTTGTGATAGTTCCTGTATGCCTTTTGCCATGTAAATTGACTTAATATGATAAAACATTTGTGTTTACAATAACTCTCCTGACTTTGGTTTACAATTATTTTTTTTTGTCACCTACAACTGTTGGTTTGAAAAATAGAAAGACAAAGTGATGAATATCAAGAAACAATAGGCTGTCCCAGCTTGCTACTGTCAAATTAATTGGGATTTAGACAATCTTTTATTGAACCCTTGTTAAACTCCCTAACACCACCAAAGATTAAAAAAAAGAATACTATATCAAATCTATACAAGGTGATACCCAGAAATAAAACTTACACAAGACTGTAAATAATACTTCTTTAACCAAACACACCTTTACCTCTTTTAAGTTCACAAGATAGCCTTAAGTATAGGAAGAATTTTCAGAAATCAGAAATTGTGAACACAACTTCCTGCAAGGTTTGGCTTCTTATAAACTGTTAGACAAAATTAGAATGTTGTTGGAAGGGCTGTGTTGTAACTGTCGGCCCTGGGGGAGCTTCTATGTATTAATAGAAAATGCATTTTAAGTGCAGATAGATAATAATGACACCATCTTTGTTTATGTGACAGGCATAGACGCAGTTATCACTCAGTGTGCGTATACTTTTCTGCATGAGTGCACATGTTGATATATTTACATAAAAGCAATCGTTAAATCGGTAGTTTGCTGGTTTTGTTCCTTCCTTTTTCTTCTTACACAGAAGAGGTGAAATCCCACTTAGATGTTGACAGTATAAAGGATGCATACAAGCATCCTTTCGGAGGGTTAATTTTAATTCTTGGCAGTTTGATTTAACCTTAGTTTTGTTTGCCTATCACAAATGAAGCGATAGAACATTTATTTGTTGCACCTCCCTGCACACATTATATATGAATAGATGTATTTTTGTCCAGTTTCATTTCAGATAGCGTTGGTTTTTTTTTTTCAGGAATGTAATTCATTACTATAGAATGGTTTAGGGTATTATTTTAATGGAAGATTGGCTTAGTGAGAAAATTATGGTTTCTCATACACGTTGTAAGAGATCTAGGTTTAGAACAGAGATTCCTGTCATACAGTGGGAGAAAGCCTAATTACTCATGTCATGCTGAATAATCCTCGTTTCGTGTTCTCTTGGCAGGAAACCAGGATATCCATGGATAATAAGCATCAAAAATAAGGATGGAACAGCCCTAGTCAGTGGTTCTCACAGCAGCCATTTTCAGCAGTTTCTGGTAGGAGTGGATCCATTATCTGGTTTATCCTTCTAAACCAGCTCCTATAGAAAAACAGCCATGAGAGAAAGGAAAAACAGCTGTGGCAAAGAGAAAGGATGAGAAAGGCATGATCCATGCATGGGTACAAAGTTAGACTCTACCTAACTTCTGCACTAGGTATCTAATTTGAAAAGGTGATTCTCAAAAATTCTGCACAGCTCACATATATTGCCTGAAGAATTTAAATTCCGTGGAAACCCTTTTTTTTTTTTGCTATTTACCTGAAGATATGTATTTGATTTGCTCAAAACCACCCAAGCAGAGAAATGCCACCATTATTTCACAACACACAGGAATTTTGTAACATAATCTCCTCTGCCTCTAATGTCCATGATGCTTAATCTTGAATTTTATCTGTTATTTGAAATGCAGACATCACCACTGAATCATTGAATTGAGACTAGACTACTGGTTTATCTACTCCAAAGTAAGTATCCTAGCCACCAGGAAATAGTCTTGCTCCAATGGATATTTTGCCTTGGCAGCAGGGTTGCAGAAAAACTGTTCTGTACCTGAAACAATATGCTTTCTCCCCTGTATATATATATATACACCACCCATCTTTTACTCTTCTCTCCCTCGTGTTTCCCTTACTTGCACCAGCAGGAGTAACCACCCTCAGCAGCGATGACTGAGAAAACCCCAAGCATACTTACAAGTGCTTATATGGAAATGATGAAGACTGAAATACCTTCAGTCCTAAATAAAAGCAGAAAATAGAAGGACTGCTCTAAACTTAGACCTAGTATTTAAAACAGTGCATCAGGCATCAGGGACCTTTCTTCTGTCCTTTTGAAAGTCAGAAGCAAGATCTGCTCATGTTTTGAAAAAACAAGGTCATATGGAGCAGAGTCTTCTTCTCTAGAGGCTTTGGGATGAAAAATGCTGAGGGAAAGGGAAATTACTTTCACTACCTAAGCTTTAAAGATGGGTAGGATTTAAGCCATGCCAATGTTCTCAGTACTGTGATGTGTTAATTTAGGCCCCTCTGTATCCAAGATACAGTTTTTTTTTTTAACCCTGTTCTGACGTACACAATTCATATGTGGACTCTGTATGCTCCCCTGCAGAATTGGGTGCCTAAAGCTTAGGGATTGGATTCTGAGCATTACAGTACTGACATCTCTTTGGACACCTGGGATTGTCAGGACATAAAATGAAGGAATAGAAGAGAAGAATGGAACATCCTGCAAATGTATAGTTGCAGGTTAACAAAGAGAATAAAGGTAAGAAAAAAAACAAACCAAACCAAAACAAAACAAAAAATGAGGACCATTTCCAGTGAAAGAAGAAGAAATTATCTGTTATTTTCCCTAAATTGCTTTGTAATTCTGAATAGCTAAAGAAGTGTTTAGGCTTGGAGAACTGACTGTAATGTCTCTAGTTTGCCATTAGAGAGGCCGCTTCTTTCTTTTTTTTTCCTTTCTTNCTTTTCCCCTCATGGCTCGCTCTTCCCTCAAATTTTGGCTGCTGAGTAGCTCCAGTGCCTCTTTGAAGCTAATATGGACTGAAACACCTGGCTGCTTTCTCCCTTTCCAAGTAAGCATAGGTTGCATCAGCATTTCTGCTCCCTGATCAGTTATGCTTAGACTGTAAGGAGAATGAAAACTAAGGTGGGAACACCTCCAGTTCGCATAATTAATTCCCAGTGCGCCTGGGAAGGTGGCAGCAGGAAGAGAGAGGGGAACACAGTAAAAATAAAACAGTCCAGAAATATAAGAGAAGATGTGGTCTTGTGCCTAAAAGGAAGAAATGTCTTTCTCATAGCAGCAGAATCTTTAGGACTCCAGTCCTTGGAAGCCTGGGGAATCCGGGGAAGGGGTATATACAGCTGCCAGCATTGGCAGGAATGTGTGTCCTGGCCATTTTCCTGGGTTTGCTAGATGTCTGGAAGTCTGCTGGATTTCTGCTAACTGTGACAATCTACCAGCAGAAGCAGTGGTGTTAGAAGAAATAAGGAGTTGATGATTGCTGGAGCAACGGACAGTGCTCAAAGGATTGGCATAGTTTGGAACACAAAAGGAGATGGAAATGATGTACACAATGTGAGAAAGCCCAAGATGTCATTTTCCTGATATTGCCAAATGGCTACTACGTCTGTAGAAATTCTCTCCTGTGCAAGGTTATGGTCTAACATCCTCCTTGAGCAGGTGCAAATGCACGCTCTGCCAGTGCAGGACAACAAATCAAACATGCAGAGCTTATTGCACATGTAGAAGAAATTACTGACTGTCATTTTTCAGCAGCAAAATGTTTCTTTTTCATGTGTTCTTTTAGGTGTCCCTCTTATAAACTTCAGATACACTTTTTTTTTCACTTTTAGAAGCAAAATCGTCACTCTAACATTCTTTTTTTTAAATGAGACAGAGACAAAATACCTATTTTTATAAAAACCAATATGGTTGGCAATGCATTTTTAGAATTTAATTTCGGTCTGTTTTGTGTTTTTCAACAAAGAAAATCAGCAATGTTCCCAATGTTTTTCTGGTGGTCTGACTTATGAATGTCAGATTTCAGTTACTGTACATTATTTTCAGTGAAGGACCATGGAAACATGAGAGTCCAAAATTAAAGCAGCAAAGTCCAAAATTAAAGTCATCACTGAAATTTGTTATGTTTGCAACCAATTATATTTTTTAATAAACTAAAATACATTTTGCTGATGGGAATATGTCCAGGTACCCACATGTTACAATTTAATGAAATACTTATTGAAAAAGCTTTCCTGAAGTACTTCTATTGAAATATTTCAGCAAGTGGCAGATGGCAACACCCAGTAGACTACAGCCTGGAAAGTCTTGTAGGACCTAATTATGTTGCATTGCGAGGAAAATTGAAACTTGAAATCAAGTTTTGTGTTTCATTTTTAGTGCAGTATGTCATGGGCCACCCTTCATCCCCAGTTCCCACCCTTATTCTGAATAGCTTCCTTTGATTATATCATGTCTGAATGTTTTTAGAAACATTGAATTTGTTTTTCTATTCACAAAAAAAAATTTTGCAAAAGGTTACATTAGTTTTCAAAATAAAAGTTTGTTTTCGTATTTCAGTAAAAGCACGTAGTATGGTAAGTGGCCCCATTATGACAAGGATGAAAAATCTTAATTGAAGATTATTCCACATGAACCAGTCAGAGCCATCAGACTTAGGCAAAGGATGGCTTATATGTTCCAGCTGCAGGGCAAAGTCTAAGGGCTTCCTAGTCCTTAATACAAGATTGAGTCTAGACTTCTGTTATCTTTCTAAGAACTGCAAATATTTTCTTCTGTTTTAATTTATGTGTGTTTGCATCTACTAGATATTTGTTATTTTCGCTTTCAATCTTCACACAAAAAAAAAATCAAGGATGTATTTGTATTCCAGTGAATCTATTAGACTTTGGCACTGATTTGGATGATTGCAAAGAGAGGCCTCCAAGTGGGAACATTTTATGCCTGTTTAGGAGGCAGTTTCACATTGTTATAACAGTGAATATTAAGGTGCCTAAGCAAGGCAGCACACAATGCCCCTAAGCTTGGCATGAAATAACAGGACAGTCAACATTTAAATCCTAGCATGTCCCTTACAGGCATTTACTCTTATAATCTTTGATTCCAGTTGTATGATAAATACGATAAGTACTCCCTGCGGTGCAGGCACATTAAATGCAGACAAAGATAACTTTCAGAACAGAATTATCAGTATAAAACAGAGAACAATAAGGGGATAATGGGTAAAGACTGGGAAATACAGGCAAATGTTGTTTTAGAAGCTGGAATTGCCTCTACCTGGGACTGAATATCTGAAACAACTGTATTCAGAACACAACAGAAACAAGAGCATAGAAAAATACATTTTTGAATGCCCAGGATTCTTCAGAAAACACACCTTGAAAAATTGTCCAGATTTTAACAATTTATTAATTATATAGATTTTTAGTTAATCATTCATGTAATAGATCCATATACAGTGAGACTGGTTCCACCTTGTCAAATTACCTAATGCTCAGAGTGACTAACAATGAAAGATTATGAAGAGAGAGTAAAACGCATGATTTCTACAAAAGGAACCTTCCCCTTGTACCTTTTTGCTTTACAATAACCAGAAATCTCTGCCACCTACCTTACTGGGAATCTGGATCTCATATAAGCCTGATTACCCCCGAAGACTCATCCATCCTAGCCAGTAGAAATGTACATTTGCTGCATTTGCTGGGAGCTTTTTAGAGCAGAGCAAAAGACTTCCAGTTTGCACACGTTTACACTTAAATTTATTGTCTAATTTGCTATATTTTCCTCTATGTTTACTGACTACTGTATTATGTCTTCTCCTGAAAGGTCTGTTTGAAGAGCTTTTGCTTTTCCTTACTACCAGAAAGTGATTAGTCTGCCATTGGCTATGCTAACAAGTTGCTACCTCTGATGTATGGACAATTATACACAGCCGGCACTTTAAAAGCATATCCCTTAAAAAAAAAAGTCTCCCATCATTTGATGAAATGTTAAGTAACTGGAATTGCTTGTTGCTTCTTAAAAATGCCATGGAGCCTATAATCTGCCAGGCAGATTTTCCGTCTGTGGGGAACGGAGAGGTGCTTTTGCCATGTCCATTATTACTGATTACCTGAGCCTATGTGCTCACCTCCCCTGACCTGGTAACCGAGCAGTCCCCCAGTGCCACCAGTACTTTTCTTCTCCGTAGCAGAGACAGTGCCAGGTAAACTTTCTGATTACAGTGAGAGCAGCTGTTCGCATTGTGGCCTCCTCCAGTCTATGTGAAAGCCCTTTTTTCTTAGGATGAATGGAACATGAGGCAGAGGATTAGATCAGGACTACCAAAAGCAGTCTTCTAGTATCAGAGGCATTTTAATGACCTAGTCATAAACTCCACCTTAAAATCCCACAGTTGTTTGTTTGTTTTTTTTTCCCCCATTGCTACTACTGTCAAGTTCTTTCAAGGAAAAACCTTTTTCTTCTGAGGTTTAGAACTTTCTTTTAAATTGCATACGGTCATTCTGTTCCCAGCTTTCCACACTGTTGTTTAATTTACAGAGTGATTACACTCGAATGTGCATAACATACTATATGTCTCTCCATATTTGGCTAAGCTAAACAAACCCTTTATTTTGCCTTCCCTCAGAGGGCTTTTTGGTCCCTTGATCATCTTAATAACACTATTTTACGTCTGTTCTGGTTTGGGTTTCTCTTTCTAGGTGACCAGAATTTTACGTAGCTTTCACTAAGGCAGCTGATATCCCTTAGCTGATACACAGGGGTGGCTGTGGGATTGCAGAACATCAGAAAGGAGCACAAAAAGGGGGAGAGTCCACACTCCCACCAAATACTACTTCGTTAAATCCCCTGATAGTGCTTGAGGGAAAGAACGGGCAACTGTCTGCAAGACTTGATCTCCATGCACCTAACTTGTTTGTCTGTTCCCTCTTCTCACCTTCTTTTAGGCCATTTGGATGTGCAAAGAAGCAAAATAGCAATACGGGCTCTGTGCAATGTCTTTCAGGCAGCTCAAGGAGCAGATGTGGCAAAATTCTTCTGGAACGCCCCTTCCTGCCATGGTGTTTGCAGTACCAGGACCTGGTTCAAGTTAAACCTTTCAGAAAAATAGTACGACAAGCAAAAGCCTCAATTTTGCACTTTGTCATGGAGTTGTGACACTGACTGTTCATAGGCTTTGAAACAAAACCAAATTATGACTCCAGCCTTTCCATAGTTTTGGGCAGGACCCTGAGAAAGAGTAGCAATATTTTTCTTTACTTTCTCTTCTCAACTTACAGATTTTAGCACACTTCAGTCCTCCTGAAGCAGATTATATCTGCTTCTTTCATTTAATGTTACTATACTATTCACCGGGTTTTGCATGCCAGTAATCTAAACAACAGAAGGTGTTCCAGCCTTTTTTTCTCTAAAAGGTCAACTTCTTCAACACATATATATGTTCAGCAAAGAGCAATAGGAGACCTCCTCAGTCTAAAATACTCCTGTAATTTAGATGCAAAATTTAAGTCTCAAAGAGCTTCAGACATCATCAAGAAATTACTACAAGTGTCTTAATGAACCCTGTTGGGAAGCAGCCAACACAAGGACTAAGAGGCTCGAGCATCTTTACCATTAAAATTATTGCATTATCTCAGCCATCACACAAAGATACTCCCCAAAAGTTACTTAGCAATTCTAAGGAAGGAGCACCATGATCCAGTCCTTTGCTAAGTTCCTGTGTAAAACTGGTTTGCAAAGCTCTGTCAAATTTTTTTTCTCCTCTTTTTTTACTTTTTTTTTTTTTAATTCGTCTGACACAAGCACATTAACTTAAAACCAAAGTAGGAATATTGCCAGCAAATCTTTTAAGGTGAAATGAGCTTGGAACTTGAAGCTAAAGCTATTAGAAGTGTGGGGTTTAATGCAAATTGTACACATTAGTTTGAAGTCTGATGAACCACTAAATGTTTTACATAATCATTTTGTTTCACCTGTACTGTTTAATTACCAGTTTCTTATCAATAGCCTGCTCAGGGTATACGTTTAGCTGCTTGCCAGGCAAGGTCCTTTGATCCAGAAATCCTTTAAGACAAGGATTTCCAGATGTGCCTAAGGGAACCAGACATCCGACTTTGAATGATTATGAATCTTAAAGAACTTAAAGGTTTCTGTACAGGATTGCAGAATATTCCTTTCACTTTCATTTTTATTCTTGGAGTGCGTAGAAATCTCACGTATTGTGCTGTCTATTAAGCACATAGACATAATACTAAAAGTTAAAATTTAGCATGATAAGAAGCCAAAAGATGGAAGACAAGCTAATGTGATGAATAAATAGCGACCAAACTTTAACAAGGAGTTTCACTGTTAAGAGCAGACGTAGCAGTCTGCTCAGGGAAGTGCAGATCTACCCTAGGAACAGGAGCTGTGCAGAGCTATAACTAGTACAGTTTTACTAGAGGTACCACTACGGGAAAGATTAGAGGACCCCAAAAAAAAGAGATACTGTGGAGTGAGCAGCTTAGCATCATTCCAGATCCTTGCGTTAAAATCCCAAACGGGTCCAAGGACTATAAACACAATCCGTCTTAACTACAGCTGCGATGATACATGGAAAGACTGTACCTGTACTTCAGAAGTGGTTTTGTCTCTTGGGTAAGAGTGAAGTATCTTATGAACGCTTCGTGAATCACAACTAATTATGCATGCAATCGGGAGCAACACAAAGGCCATCCTAAGGAAGGGAGACACTAATCAAGGAGGTGAAAGAGGAAGTGGGACATGGTAAGAAAGCAGTGGAAGGAAATTAATTTGCAGATTCAGTTGCCAACAGCAAGCTACTGCTTTCGTTTGTGGGTGGCAGCTGTGGAGGGAGCATAGGATCCTGGATGAGTCTGGATCGTCCCTGCTGCTCCTGCTAGTTTCAGCTACCACTGGAGACCATCTCCCACTCCTAAGTGCTGGCATCACCTGTGCTAGATTCTGCCTCTCCTATCCCATATGGCTAGGGGAAAATGTGATGGGGGAATTTTTATTATTTTGCATCTTTCTGCCTTTTGAAGAACAATCTTTTTTTCCTCCCGGGAGTCAGTTTACACTGGAAGAGATTACCATTTTATACAGGTCATTTTAATTGTTTTAATAAAGATTTTGGATAATTAAGTAAAGATCTTGCAATTCAGAAGGCAGGGACCACAGACAGAAAGGATTAATACATGTTGTGAATTCTACATCTTGGAGGAAATACTCTCTTCCATAAGTTCAATATATATTTTAAATTTAAAACAAATTTTAAAATGTTTCTTTTAAAAGTCTTTGTAGTCTTGAATATATTATGTAAAGGTAATTTTGTAATTGTTAGAAAAGTGCTCATGAAAGACTAGTATTTTCAAACCAACATGGATAAAATTAGATGATGTAGAAGCAATTTACACTTTTTAATAAGTACATTGTTCTTGTTGAAAGAGATTATTGCATTCACTGACAGCCAATTTTCTAGTGATGAATTGTCTAAAAATCCTTCTCTGATATTTTTAGTAAGTAGCTGGATAACTGGTAAGCTAATTTTTATGTTTTTCTTTACTGATCAAAGCATTCTTTTAATTATGTTTCACACCAGTGTTACATATAAACATATGACTGTAAGAAACAGTAACCACATTACATTGTTAGAACTGTAAGTCTGTGTCTTGACATTTAGATTTATTCCTCTCTATTATTTTTTTTTTAAATTCTGTTATTTGTTCATCCAGGGCCTGAACCAATGACCATGGAAATCAATGAGAAAATCCCTGCCAATTTAATAGATTTTTGGATAAAACTTCATGCCAAAACTTTTTTCCTGTGTATAAATGTCTTTTAAAAAGAAAAAAAAATCGAATACTTTCTGTTCCCCCTCTCGCCTAGTATAAAACAAGCATAAAAAGACTTGTTGACAAGGAAGCAAGTTTCTTTCAGAAAAAAAAGATCTTAATTTAATCTGTGGACCTCATCTCATACTCTACTGATATATTCTGTACATGTGAACTTCTATTTCAGTAAAATCTTGTAAGCAAAGTAACAGCAACAATAATACAGAAGAAGTAAAAAGTATGTATGTGGCTTATGTCCTGAATGAGATAAATGCAAAGTGTAATGGGAAAAATTGAGTTTTTGTTTTTTTCGGTCTCTTTCTCCTAGAGGTACAATAATTATGAATGTGTAAAAACCTCCACAATCCTTGCCTTTTGAAAGGACCAAACATCATTTTCTCAGTCTCTGCACTCTTGCTGTAATATAAAGGAGTGAAGTACAAACCCATTCCATAACTCTCCTTGAAATGCTTAAGTCCATTGAGCACCCATTGGTGAGAGAGTCGCCTGCTGAGGAGCGCTCAGGTACTGACCCCTTCTGGCACTTGCACTTCTGCACATCTGCATATCAGTTCTGCTATGCCCTTTCTTCCAGGCTTTTCTGGGCAAAGCAGGGAGTCCCCTTTGTCTTCCTTGCTCTAGCCGGTGTGCTGAAGGTACTCTGTATCCCATTAGGCAAAGAAGAGAGAATGCCTGTGGATAGCAAACCTGACTCCATTACTTGCTACCTTAGAAAAATGTTATTTCTCTCTGGTAGCCTTGGGCATTTTCAAACAACATGGCACTGGAAGGACAGAAAGGATAGACTACAGTCCAGAAGGTGGAGCGGGGATGGTAAAGAGAAGATGATGACTGAGTCTCTTCAGGATGTAATACAACAGAATCTGGAGGCACACAGCAGCTCAGAGGTTCTCAGGCTCATAGCATGAATGGAGTTATCTCGATTTTGTAGGAGTCCTGTCCTTACCCCAAACCTTTTCTTTTGACTCTGGCCAATGTGGTTTTGAACTGGCCTGTGCAAAGCTGTGATTACATGGGAAATGAATAATAGAGATTCTGGACCTTTTTTTATTTCTCCTCTTTAAGTGAAATGAGATGAACTAACAAAAGGACACCTGTGTTGAAAATGAGGTCATCTACCTGGTTAGAGTATGAAGGGTTACATTTAGCATAACGTCATAATGTTGAAAATTATAAGTAAACACCTATTGAATGGTAATATTAGGATTGTATTAATAGACATTGTACCATAGTATTAAGCGTATTTTTTAAAGTAGCAGACTGTTTACATGCCTAGAATTTTACGTGATCTTAATATTCTTGACTGTACTTCAGGGGAAAAGTTGAATCTTAATCAGTCTCTGCTCTCCTGTGTGCTGAACACCACAGTGATGACTTTGCCTATTATACCATGCATTTTGGAGCCACCCACTTCAAAAATAATAAAAACCTCAATCATAATGATTTGATCTACATGCAAAAAGAAAATGCATAATTATTTTGCCAAATGGTGATAAAAAAAAGATATTTATGATCACTGCTGACACTTAATTGCTCAGGAGAGACATTGCTTTGAAGAGCTCTCAATGGCTGTGTATCCTGCCATCAGTCAATAGAATCCCTCAGTAGAATAATAATATATCACATTAACAGCACATTGTACACTTTCAAGGAACGTAACACACCACACACATGTCAATTAGTTAATTCTCCAAACTGTGCTCTGAAGCACTTTGCCCTGGGAACTATTATTATCCTGCTTTAGGGTTAAATAAGCTGTACCAAAGCAAACAACATCTCATACAAAGTCAGTGACCTAGCCAGGAACTGAAACTTGGAATCTATAATTTTAATCACACCTTACTAACCACTACATAATAATATCAGTTGTTGCTCTTGTTTACCATTATGTTTAATTAGTTATTTATCTTTTCATAAATGCAGAAAGAGAGTTGAGAAACCCTGTGTAGATGACTTCAAATAGCCCTTGGACCATAAACCTCTTTTATTTTAATGTTTCAGCTATATTTGTTTCCACTGCTGCATAATGTTAATTGTCCTAAAGCGCACACTAGAGCTTTACTTGAATCTGTAATCATTGGGAACTTCCAGGTTTCCACTGTATTTGCCAGCATCTTGTATTCTTTAAATATGTCCCGTAGCCTATGTTTTAGCTAAAAACTTTGACAATATCATTCAAAGTATTTTCTGAACATCTGTGTTCAGCATGAGTTGCTATGCGGTAGTGTTTGAGGTTTATGACACATACCGTTTAATGGGAACAGTCACTTGTCCATGTAGTTCTTAAACGGAAAGAAAGGATACAGACACAATGGAGACACTTGATGCCAAGAGATTTATTTTGATATAGTCTCTGAAACAAAACAAAAGCAAGGAAAGGAAAATAATTTAAATAAAAGAAAGTAACAGTTATTGAAGTTATTGGCACATATATAAACCCTTAGTAAAGCTCTTTTTCAAGTAAGAGATTTTTATCTTTCATCATTAGGGACTCATTCAGGTTTACTCCAATCATGTCTTATTTTCTGGGCCTGACCCAAAGTCTATAGTGGTTAGTGAGTGTGAGAAAGGCTGGAGAACCAGAGTAAGGTGTGGAAATTTGAGGAAATGTCAGTTTTTTGCTTCCAGCTGATGTTATGAAAATGCTGAGGATATTGAAGTAATTTGAATATCACACAGGGAATCTGAGATAGACAAGAAGAAGTTGGGGAAGCCATATATAATTACCTCAGTTTTGTAAAAACTAGGCATTTTACCTGAGCATACCATGTGGAATTCTTCTGTGTTGATTGGGAAGTGATCAGCTTTTCACAGAGTACTTTTTCCCAAAGACTCAGAGAACAAATCACAGTCTGAAGACACTTCTTCCCATTTAATACAAAGGGAGAATAAATGACCTAGTTGTCATGACACATCCAGTGTCTAGACTCCCAAATGGAAGACGTGAGTTTCATTTAGTCTTATCATTGACTTCAGTGACTTGTAGGTTCCAAAAGACATCTAATTATAAAGTAAAAGAGGATTTTTTTTCTTTTTTGGGTCCTAAGAGCCAGAATTGTGGATTGCCAAAGTGTTTGTATTGGTGTAAAATAACATATACCTAAGTGCCTATATGTTTCTATGAAAAATCATATGTTTATTCTCTCATACTTAGAAAGCTGGAAAAAAACCATACTTTTACTATAGTTCAGTGTCTGGTTGAATACATGCCTGTTATAGAAATATTTAGAAATTTCCCCATTCACAGGAAGGGCATTGTGGCAGGCCACAGAAATAGGTCATAGAAATCAAAAGCTGTGTTTTCACAAACAACCAAAACAGTGTAATGATTCTGCCACCAAGAGGGAAGATTTTGCATCTTTTCCTTTCACAAGCCCTTCCTTCCTGCACCCCAACAAGTTGCGTTCATGCTGTCCTGTCAGCTCCCTGACAAAATTATTAGAAGCCTCCGTGACCTTATTTATCTCTGGCCCCTTGCCTTCCCTTCTTCCCTTTTTTAATAGATTAGCTCTTAGGGGAGTCTGTCAAGCAGAAGACTCATAAAACAAGACCAGGGGTGTGAAAGAGAGAGAAGAAAAGGGAGGAGAAAAGGGAGGACAAGGAGTAAAATCTCCTGGTCTAGGTAGTGTCAAGCTGTTAAATCAGCTTGCTGTCCAAGTGCTGCCGCTGGGAATCATGGACTTCTACTTGCAGATGAAACAGCTGGGAAAGTGGGAGGATGAGAGAAATACGCTTACAGAGTATTAGTGAGAATTCCGACTTGAAAAATAAATTCTCTACATGAGGAGTTGCAGGCAGATCTTTATTTTAAACACTATGTAAAAAATCTGTCTTACTGAGTTGGGGAAAGCCCACGCTTAACTAGTAAAATGAATAAAGTTAACAGAAGTGCTATTACTTCCAGACTAATATCTGAAAGACATTAGACATTTCTCTTCTCAGCATTATTGCAGTATTTGACCAGGGGCAATAACACCCAAACTGTTTTCAATCTCTGGTTGTACTTTAATAGGACTCTTGCAAACAGTAGAACACAGCCATGGTGAACACATCTTCAAAGAGCTTTACAGACATTAAAAACCTAACACTGCCACTTCTAATTGTGTTCTGTAATTACTTACGCTGGGGGTCAAGATGGCAAAATCATAGCCTGGGTCCAATGCCATTACCCATGTTGAACAGCCCAATTCTCCGCCTTCTGACTTAGTGCACTACCCCTAGGAACCGGGCACAAAGTGCAGTAGAAGTATTCCGATGTATTTCCTCACACTGTTCTTTTGTTGTAATGTTGAAGATGGTTTAAAGGCATTCATCTTAAAAGAAACTATAAGAATTCAAAATATTTTTAATCTTTTTGGACTGCAAATAACAAATAAAGACAGGAGCTTTTAGCTTACCTTTTTGTAAGGTGAAAGCATATAAATCCAGTATGAAATGAGGATGGGAGAGGTACAGCTAAGGAAATTAATTTAATACTCCCTACAATTCAGGACACTTTGTATAAAAAAAGCAATATAACTTCCATAACCATTCTCACTAAAGCTTATGACAGATTGCTGGATTTAAGCTCCAGTACTATTCTAACAGCTCACTTATAATGTTTAAAGTAAATGCAATTAAATGTACTGCTCTCATCATCTTATGTTCAAAATTAGTAGATTTTATTCCCAGCAAAACCTATGAGTCTCCTGTTTGAAACCCAGCTTATATCATCTAGTTGAAAGATTTACTAAAAAAGCAGGAGTTTGGGGAGACAGTGAGATAAGTGTGTTATCTTCATGCAGCGTATATCACCTTCTAATAACTCCAGAAAAGCATTTGTGGAATTCAGAGAGCTTATTTCTATTCTATTTTGTTAAGAGGGTTTATTTATTTATTTATTTAATGAACATTTGTGTAGTGTGCTACTGCAGATAGGATAAAGTTTGGTTTCTTATCTATGATTGCATTTTTCTATGCTGAGTTAGCAAGTGGTAGGGTAGTATCTGCTGCCTTATCATGAATATCTTTATTTATGTTATTGAAATTAAGGTCGTTATCAAATCTGTTAAAAATTTCATACACGTGTATATAGTTGTCATGGAGAAAAGGATTTATCGGAAGGAAACGTGTAACTGAAAAAGAGCATTAAAAGGAAGAGAATTCATAGCTTAATGCTATTCCATATTTTGTGAATCTTGGAATGAGAAAAGAGAGACAACACATTCAGCACATCAGTTTTCTTATGTTTATTGTCTGCTTTTGGGGAGAAAAAAAAAGCATCTGTGAAAAGAAAGTGAGAAAAAGAGGACTTCACTGTGGTAGTTTCACATATTTATTGTAAAAATCACCATGGAAAAATCTAAGAAAAAGACGGATTTGCACAACTGACCAAAAGATGCCATGAAAGCAGAACCATTAACTTGGAAAGGCAGAGACACAGAAAAGCTGTAGTTTATTGTCTTGAGTTGTAGCTGGTACTATTTTTTTTTTTATCTTCAGTTACAAATAGCTTCTAGGAAGGCTCCAAACCTTATCATATGTGGTTATCTCAGCTTCTAATTAATATTTATATTGAAGAAACCTGAGGCTCTCCTACTAACTTAACTAAAATATGAGCCGTATCACAAGTTACCAATTGCTGTGGGTGCAAAGAAGACTGGATACCTGAGTATGACTGAAAATGCATTAGGGAGAAATAGAAGAGACAGTTTTCTAGCTCTCATCCTCAATTTTTTCTCAAACCCTCGGGTGTTTGGATTTTACAGGAAGAAAAACCAGATCTCATTACATCTAGGTTTTGAAATTTGGGTATCCAGTTAGGGGAATAAACATGTATCCTGGATTATGCAAGGGCCTTCAATGCAGTGTAAAGGTGGAACTGCTAATTACCCTATTGGTTCCCTTTTAGCAGTGCTAAGGAGTGTCGTGTCACTTCACTCAGCAGCCTTAGGAGGCTTCTGTACTTAGCAAAGCCAAGGCATGTTATGCTGAACTGCTGAAGAAGTACCTATACTCAGTAAGTGTAAGTATCCTTTTGTTTTGTAGGTACAGCAGGAACTTTACTTTGTAGGAGCTGATATTTATTTTATTAGTGTTGACTTTTAGCAGTTTTAACACATGGTAGTTATACATCTGTATCTTTAAGCCTATGAACAGTTGTGTGCACAGTGGAAAATTTACCTGAAGTAGTTTTACAGTACATCTCTCTTGCTGGCTTTACTGATGTAAATATTGAAGATATTTTGGCACTACATCTTTCCTAGAATACCTAAAAGCCCTACTTTTTTATTAGAGCCTCAACACCTTCAGTACTCTAGAACTATAGCAAAAAGAAAGTATTTTCCTTATAATGTTAAAAATATGATTCCTTGTTCTAGCGATGGTTCTCTGTACATTTCACTGGGTTTCACATTGCTATGGACATAATAGTGCTGCCTTTATCCACACATTATTCTCTCTACTGATTTCTTGGGAGACAGGTGCAACCCCTGCTTAATCAGTTGAATAGCATAGAGCTGATGGTCTGATTGAGTCCACTGCATCTAGCATTCAATTGCTAGCTTGGCACTTACTCAGTGGTCAAAGAATCAAACCCTCACCTTCTCAACATTTGCTAACAGAAAAATGGGTCATATATAGGTGTCTGGTGAAGAGGTAGGCAGTTCTGAAATACATCTAAACAACATATTTACACAAATACACACAGTATTAAAAGCATAATAATACATGGAAACAGTACAAAGCAAAAAATTATACCTTTTAATGCAGAAATCCTCAATTAAATGGACTCACGTGGCTTGACAAGTTTAGCTCAAGGTAGGTCTGTGGTTCACACAAGTTAATACATCAATATTTATGATAGAAAGGGAAAGGGGTAAGATTGGAATGTTTCTTGGAATATTTGAGGAAAATTTACTGCATCATTTAGTATGAACCAGATACATTACCTAGATGTACTAGTAGAAAATTGAGGGTATATATTTGTAACCACAGAGAGAGACAAAAATAATCCTCTGCCTGATGTGAAAGCTCTCTTCAAAACCTTCTGAGGAGATATCTCACTCCCATACATCCAATTTATTAAACATACATAGGATCATAGCACATCACAGGCAATGTGAGAATGAAAGTAATGAGATGGGTTGACACGTTTCTAACAGGAAGATGTGATAGAGAGGAAACCATGGAAGTAAAGATTAAAGCATTAGAGAAACCACATAAATCTCTATTAAAGAGATCTCTATGTCTAGCTTATACCACTAGCCATAGAGTTTAAAAAAAAACAAAACAACAAACTGCTTGCATGGGGAAAAAAATATGACATATCCGGAGAAACAATTGTATATTATGGCCAATTTTTTAGAACACTTGCCAAGATTTAGATTAGCAAGTATGGCATACCCTAGTGCTATAGCCTGATATAATTTTATTAAAGCTTTCATACACAGCTTTGCATGTTAACGTGCTCTCCTTTGATCTGGTTAGTCATCCAGCAGGAAGCTAGCAGAAGACAGTTACTTTATAACAAAAAGCACAGGTACTGAAATTACTGGCTTCTTTGTAGGACCCCCAAAAATATTTAATGTGCTCCCTGGCATAATCATGCAAGGCATGAGTCATTATCTCTGCGAGAAAGACACTATACAACTTAAATGTTGAAGTCTTCCTTCCAATGGGCCAAGAAAGGTCTTTCACATCTCTAAGTGTTTTAGACGAAGCTAGAGTTTGTTTGCCTATTTAGTGTTTGGATTGGTGGGGTTTTATGGGTTGTTTCTTGGGGTAGGACATTCTATTGATGGAAGCAATCACTGAGACAGATCAGGAGTTTGATGGATTTTGATTCAGACACAGACTGTGGGGACAAATGAAAAATGTTACTGATGTCTGGCTGACTGTCCTAGGAAGCATACTAAAAGACAAGTAGATGAAGCCTGCTCTCACAGCATTTCATCATAGCATTCAATCTTAATAAATTGTGCCAGGGGACAGTACCTCCCAATAAACTATAGAACAGTGAGGACATGCTAATTAAGTGGAAGTGGATTTCTTGTTTGATCAGACTGTATCTGGTTGATCTGTGATGGCGATGACAGCAAGGATAACCTAATCTCATCCACCCACCCATATGGTATTTCTAATGTGTTTATTGTACTATTGTATATACATCATCAGTCATGGATGTAAAATATGTAAAGACTGCAAACATAAATAAGGAATGACATATTAATTGAGCAACATGCAAATTGCTGCATTTACAGTGCTGGGAAGTAGGTACACAAGGGAACTTCTAGTTACAGATCACCTGCTGATATGCTGCTATTAACACCTACCTGCTTACTTCTGCCACATAGAGGTTCATGGTGATACCTATTGCCACTTAGTACCACACAAGGAATGGCTTAGAACCGCACAATGAATGCAATGAAAAAGTCTTTGCTGGGCACTTAAATGTGATTCTGTAAAACACTCATGAGGAGGTGGACAAAAAGGTGCACAGCAGTATTTCATACACATTAAATTTTCTTATTATCTTGAAACTTTCTTACACAGAGAACCCTCTTCTACAAAGCTGGCCAGTGTGGTACTCCTCACTCTTTGTTCTTTGTTACTGCCTGCTTTGGGGTGTCTGCATACTCATTCAGTCTTTCTTTTCAGATAATTAATCTTATCATAGAATCATGCAATGGTTTAGGTTGGAAGGGACCTTAAAGATCGAGTCCCAACTCCCCTGTCACAGCGAGGGACACCCCCCACTAGACCAGGTTACTCAAAGTCCCATC
>VZSZ01002751.1:8653-140637 GCA_013398815.1 Ibidorhyncha struthersii
CCCCTCACTGCTCTTTAACCCTTGAGTACTTGAAACCAAGTGATCCCACAGGTAACTTGCAACAAAATAGAAGTAAGGAACAGTGAGAGACCTGTGGGAGACATGCAGTAGTGTTGCTGCGGATGCACATGCAACCTCATATAAAGCTAAAAGCAGGGGTAGTGATTTGGTGCCCACTCTCCTTTCAGTTCTGCCCATCCTTTTATCTATAAACCTGACCCCATTTAATTAGCTGATTTACAGCAAGTCAGTTAAAACAGCAAAGCATGAAGTAGTCCAACACAGAGAAAAAGGAGCTGTATAACAGTCTGTTCCTGTCATGCACCTAGCTCCACTCTCCAAACTGTGTATGTACCATGCAGAATTGGTGACTTGTGTGATAAAAAAGAGGCCTCCTCTGATGAGTCAGGTTACAGCTTTTCCAGCCTCTATATTTACCTGAGAAAATAATATAAATTACGTATGACTTTACATCCGGGAACTCACTGTTATTACTGTTAGAAGAGCAGCTTTGCTCCTAGAAAGCAGGAGGATTAACTCACAGTGTCAATACAGAAAGATGAGAGGCACCTGGTAAACACCTTGAGACATCGGACTACACATCGTTATCTCCATGTGAGTAGATTATAATAGTCCACGTCTGGCTATTAACTGATCTCCCTTTCATACTGTCTGAAATATAAGCGTGTATTTTGTCATTCTTATTCCATATGATATCTGAGGCAAATTCACACTTGTTTAGATTTTTCCTCATTAAGTTAAAAAAAAACACTCCATCTACCTTTTGGAGGTGGTTTGGGTGCAGAGCTGCTGGAAGGGCCAAGGCTTCCCGACAGAGTGTTGTGCAAAAGATAAGCAGAGTTTCTGGGAGCTGGGAGAAATAGTCACCATAGTCTTTTCTTGCCAGGCACAGATGTACGTGGTGTTATATTCTCAGCCACTCTCAACCTACTTCTCATTTCCACATTTCATTTCTTCATTTCCTAATGCAACTTCCAGGCCAGGAACTAGCAGAAGGAGACCTTAGAGTTTGTGCATGGATGTCTGTCAGAATAAGATAGGACAGTGTAACCAACATAAGAGGCTTGTGTTTACCTGTGTTTACCTATCTTTCTGGCTGGGAGAACATGAGCTGTATGTGAAAGCATTCAGACACAGTGGAAAAAGAGAAGAACTGAGGTGGTTTTGTTCGGTTTAGTAAAAGAGACGGAAGAACAGCAGTTGGCAAAAGCAGCTGCGATCTTGTCACTAAGATTATATTATGCAATGCGGTTGTACTGACCACCTAAAAATGATAATTCCACAATGGTTGTCTACATAGGGTTCTCTCACATTATTTTCACTAGGAGTGAATGATTTTGTTCCTTAAGGAGGAAAAAAGGTGGTAATGGCTTGTCCTCAGCTGCAGGTGACACTGTGAATGTCAAATGACTTAAAATGCTGTGGGTCTCATTTCCTCATCTAACGAAGGGATAACGTTCATCCTTTTAACAGCAGTGTTGATATTTACTTTGTTGATTGCATAAAGCTTTTACATATTCTCTAACAGAAGCTGTTCCTGAAATGAGTACAGCTAGAGTTAAGGATGATGGGGCAGCATAGGGGTTTGGGAACTCAAATTGCTTCTGGGTAGTACTGGACCTTAGTTCTGGTATGGCTCAAATTTTCTGTGTTGTTCTAACCGTGCTTCAGTCAAGGCTAAGATAAATCTCCGGATGCAGTAGAGGTCATTCACTGCTGAACTGTGCAAACACCAACATATCTCGTTCTCTGGAGTTTGAGCTGCATCAAAAGATTATAAAAGGTACGTTTCTTTGCAAATTTAAATCCATGGAGTGAATTATTAAATCTCTTTGTTTCTTTCAAATTAGAGGGTCTGCAAGGAGGTTGCAGTGCCAGCTTACGTTTTTGTTTTATCTTGTAAGATATGAACTAGAATTTATCAGTTTTCCCACTGTCTGAACAGACCGGGTCACCCGATCTGCAAATTATCAAAGAGCAGGTTCTGCTTTTTCTGCAGCATAAAAGGGTTGCGCTGAAGGAAAGATGTTAATCTTCTACCATGTATTGAACAAATTAAGGTTTTTAAACTTCAAGCACTTTGTTGCTTATCCCAAATAGAATTCCCTTCTCCTCACAGACCTTAGTAAGAATCTCATGGTGTTGTTTTTAATTGAATAAATCCATAAGGGTTCTAGCAGATATCTCATCGTCTGCCAGTTACCTCACTTTTTCAGCCAGGGAATTCACAGGGATTCTGTATTCCTAATGTTATTACACCTGGGGCTGGGAAGGCTGTTGGGAATGTGAAAGAGCTCAGCTAATAAAAATCGTGCCAAACTTATGGATAGTGTTTGTTAGGCTGAGGTTCATCAAGATCTCTACAGTGCAAAAGTTCAGTACTATTCAAGCAGCAGATGGATTTGAATCAGAGAGAGAGGCAGAAAAATACTAAATACTTATACTTCTCCAGGGTGGCAAATATCATTGAAAATGCCTGCTTGCCTCCAAAGGTTAGGCTGAAGTGAGCTAGCTTAAGTTTTTATCCAGGACATGATTAATCAAAATTGAATTACTCCTGGCTGCAACAATGTTCTGCAACATATTGGAAATGCAGTCATATTTATTAAAAAGAGAATTGTGCCCCCTAGGTTTTTACGTTTCCATTTCATAAAGTTAATGCACTTCCTTAAGAAATATTTTATTGTGATGACAAACTGAAAATAACTGAAAGGAAAAAATAACTGAATGGAAAACTTGAAAAATATAATGAAAATGATCCTGACTCAGAGGAAATCTAAAATACATGTACTGTATAATCTCATTGTATTTGTTGTTTCAAATTATGTAAATTCTGTATTGTCTGACTTCAGATATATTTACATGCTTAAATTACTCATTTTTCACTGTTTGCCTTAGGGGAATTAGAAGTTGCAATTGAGGGAGCAGGAAACAAAGTACACCCCCTCCACCCCCAAAAAATAAAATAAAATAACCCAAGCTCAAATCTGAAGTAAAGGCTCTGGAAATATAAGCATCTCAGGCGTATAAATTACTCCATCTGGAGCTGATTATTTTTGTAGCAGTTCTTCAAAAAGTATACTGTTTAACAATATAAACCTGACTTTTAAAAATAATAATTATTATTACCAGTCTATTTGATGTTTAGCAATGAAACTAATTTGAGGTTGCTTGTGAAATGCTCTGGAACAAGATCAAAATTGATTCCTTTCATGGTGTTATTATTAAAAATTCGTATTTTAATGCCAATGACGTTATTCACTAAGATATAAAAATTTGTGTATTGCAGGAAGAAATAGGTTTTTTTACTACACACCTAAGTATGTTCATTTACCAAAAAATGAAACAAAACTGCAACTTCCTCAAATATATGTTAATAAAATGTCAAGTTTAAAAAAAATAATTGGAAGCCAAGAAGAAAATATTCATTAACCTTAAGTACTAGAACTTCATGGCTGGGGGAGCCCTCCTGGTGTGCTCATGTACTTTCAGACAGCAGAGAACCTTCTTCTGGAATTTACAACATAAAATGGTAATGGTAATTCATTGATCAGGAGTGTGAACAGTGGTGCATTTCCAGCCCCTGACAGAGCTCTGTTGCTAAAAGGATTATGTGAGTACTCCACAGCAAAGCTGATGAGTTATTGCAAAACAAATTCACCTTCTCCTTGAGGCAACACACGTAACTTGCCCAAAAGCATAATCAGAAGAGTTTGTGCTATTCTTTTTGTGTGCCAGATTAGAGTGGTGCAAGTAGCTGAAGTAAGGAGTGGAGAAAAGGCATCAGGAAATTCTTGACAGGAACATGTACTTTCTTGACAGTACATGTACTTTCTGCATGGGATTTACAGAAAAGCACTGTATTCCCTTAAATGTGCTTAAGAACATAATACAGTTTTGCTAACCTTTTGATATGTACTTCCATATTCTTGGGAAGGATAAAACAGTTTTTGCATTATTCAAAGCACATGGAATTATTTGTAATATGCCTTCGTGTCATGGGGAAGAGGTCAAAAATTGGAGCATGGAGGGAAATCAGGTGATTCTTGGGGAAATGTCTTGGTGCAGGATTTTATTCTGCTGAATCCACGTAATTTTACTTGCAAAGTGGTAAGTAGAGTAGTAGAGTACAAAGTCAGTAGTCTGTACATCTAAATTCTGCTCAAACCAGTGACGTTATCATAATTAACCAGAAACTGCTTGAAAACAAATAAAGCAGAATTTTTCACTGACTTTTTCTGCAAATTACATTGTGATAAAGTACGTTACCTGAGAAGAAAGCACAGATTTAGTGCAAGCGGAAATGGTTGTTAAAATGGAAAAGCATAAACTTAAGTTCCACTCAAATTCCACTTGGAAGCAAAATAGTTGGTGCCTGCGTTTATAGGACATTCCAGAACAGCTTCCCTGAGCAAACCGTTTCAGAAGTACATCTATGAGACGTCTTGTGTGGTGCACTGAATTTAAATTGATCTTGCAATTTACGGTCGGATTTGACATAGAACCTTACTTATGTTCAGCAGCTTCTTAATAATGCTGGTAGTGAGAGTACTTACCAGGTGACTAGCTGTCATGGGTTGACCTTGGCTGGACACCAGGTGCCCATCAAGCTGCTCTGTCCCTCCCCTCCTCAGCAGGACAGGAGGGGGAGAAAATACAATGGAAAAAAACCCCAAACTTGTGGGTCAAGATAAAGGCAGTATAATAAAGCAAAAGCAAAGGCCTCATGCAGAAGCAAAGGAAAACAAAAGATTTATTCTCTATTTCCCATTAGCAGGTGATGTCCAGCCACTTTCTGGGAAGCAGGGCTTCAGTACGTATAGCAGTTGCTCTTGAAGACAGACATCATAACAATGAATGCCTCCCCGCTCCTCCTCAGTTCTCTTCTCTTTGCGGAGCAAACATCATATGGTACGGAATATCCCTTCGGTCACTTGAGTCAGCTGTCCTGGCTATGTCCCCTCTCAAGTTCTTGCCCACCCCCAGCCTACTGGTGAGGGAGGGGGAATGTTGGATAGACAGCCTTGATGTAATGCAAGGACTGCTCAGCGGCAGCCAAAACACTGGTGTGTTACCGACACCTTTCCAGCTACCAATACAAAGCACAGCACTATGAGGGTTGCTATGGGCAAAATTATCTCTATCTCAGCTAGACCCAATACATTAGCAAAGCTCTAAAAGCTCTGAAAGACAGGTGTCTATGCAAGCCTTAGCATGGTGAGGTGATCATCTTTCTTGGTCTGGAAAATGTGCAACATTACTTCTCAGGGTAGTTTACAAGTGTCTCGGTCTCATGTAGAGGAGGGAATGCAGCAGTCGAGGCATGTAGACAGCGTTCAGTATAAGGCTTTGGCAGTATTTGGGGGTCTAAAGCAACTGTTTCCTGTGCATGTCTACTGAACTGTATAAATTTTACACAGCTTCAAAGTAATCCCTAAGGCAGGCCTAGAAATCAAATTTTAAAAGAAAGACAGGATTTCAGCATCAGATTTTTACATCTGAAAGTGTAAACGGGTCCCAAAACATCCAATTCTTCTGCCATCTGGTAGAATTTTCCTCATTCTCATATATACTAAACTGTTTTTTTAATTAAGCCCTTCCTTTAACCCACAGGCAACTTTCATGGGTAACATAGTACCGTTTGATGATATACTCTTACAGAAAAATGTTTAATGTTTAATGCCTCCAATGAACCTACATTTTTCAGCTTGCAGTGTGCATTCATGGATTATATTTCCTATTACTATTTGAACATGGACACAAGGTGATAAAGGGGAAATCAGAAGAGAGGAAATTTTAGCAACATTAAAACTGGTGCCACTTGCACTGACTCATCATATTTGGCAGTAATGGGTATTCCTGTATAAGTGTACAATTCATGCCACAAGAGATGTTATCTCAAACTATTTCTGTTGGTGGTGTCTCAAAGGCTTCATCTGCAGATATCTGATGAGAATTTTATCTTTTTTTTTAAATTTAAGGGTACAGGATAGATGAGGAATTTTCATACATAGGTGTAGAGAACCCATACAACATTTTAACAGGCAAACTCAAGCAGAACTCTAACGTACAAACCCAAGAGGTCATCTACATTCAAGCATATTGCAGGGAAATTTCTGTAGAGTTTTGAGATGTGTCATGTACCCCTCCTTTATTGCTGGATTTTCAGCCATAGAGCACAAAGCTCTTACAGGCTAAAAAAGATTTTATATTTCCACTTCCCAGTGAAAAAAGTGTCATATCAGACCTGTCAAAATCAGAGTAAGTGACAGTCATGGAGATTTATAAGATTTTTAGTTAGTTAATAAAATTGCAGCTTTATAGTAATTCCCCAGATGTTAACCAGGACACAGGAATAAATTCCTCCATTTAGCATCCAAATAAGATTCAGAAAAGAAGAAAAAAGAGGCCTGAATAATTAATTATGCATGCAAAGTTAGTTTCAGCAAAAGTAGCTTGTCAGGTAGTGCTAATGCAAGTGATGCTTGGCCTAGAGATGTTCTAATCTATTTCAGTAAAACTGAAACCAATTTTCATGCACTTTTTTTTTCCTTTACCTTTCTTTTTCAACTCATCACAGCATCCTCCAAAACAATTTAATAGAAAAAAACAAAGAACACAATTTTGTACATGAAATGGAACTGTGGAGTGTATTTTCAGTCTTACTGTTCAGCACGTCAGAGAGGTTAGTTTTTCAGCCAGCTGAAACATTGATTTTCATTTAAATCTGAATCTCAGCAGTGTTTTTCTATGTCATTGGCATTTGTGTTCTTCATCAGGGGATTAATGGCCACAGAATGAAAAAGGGAGTTAAGATATATTTTGTGTCAGAAAATGTTAAATAATGCAAAGCACCAGATTAGAATACAGATATTTTTGATAATTGATATATTACCCTCACCATCTTGCTAAGTAAAATGCTTTTGATGAAGTATTCATCAGCATGCAGAACTGTAGTCTACACACAGTACTGACTTCTCTAACTAGTTAAACATAGTGAATTGTGCCTAGCTGCTTATCCCTATTATTTAAATGTTCTGGATAAGAAAAGAAAAGTAATTTTTTTAGCTTAAATTTCATGAAAAAAAAAAAGGCAAGAGAAATTTTTACTGTATCTACATAGTTAGACTTTTTGTGAGTTTGGGGAGAAAGAATTATTCAAGTATTTTTTCAACTAATGTATGGGAAGCAATTCATGGTAATGAATACTGTTTTACTGAATCCTATGAAGAGTCTGATTTGAATGTGTTTTCTGTATAACCACATTAAAATGTGCCTTTCCTCAAACTGTCTTCCTTTCTAAAGGAACTATTTAGGGAGAGGTGGACTAAAGGGATCTAGAAAAGTGAAGATTTAAATGTTAAGGGGGCAAAAAGACAGCATACTTTTTTTTTTAAAAAAAAAAAGGTTTTCCAGGCCACAGCAACCAGAGGGACACAGAACATTTCCATTGCTCATTTTTTGCACAAAGGTTACTTTTTATGGTATAGCATGTAGCTGTGAATGTCATCACTTGAAATCTTAAAGAATTATTGTGCCTAGTCTTAAGGCAATAAAAGCATCTATTGATTTTCCCGAGAGTAATATCTCTCTGGTTGAGACCATCCCATGTGTGGGCTGGACAATGTGCTTTTAAAATCTGTTTACAAAAAAANGATATGCTTTTCTAGCTGGGTTTGTGCTAAGGTAGCATGTGTGGAAGTGTAGCCTTTATGAGAAATTTACCATAGATAAAAGTCCAAATCATAAAACAGATGAAATGCATACATTAAGGAGTCTGTGTAGTGATGTTTTTTTTTTTCTGTCCTTCTCTATACAGTAATTCCTTCAAAATGTATACAACTTTTTTATTTCTACTTTGTGCTTTCTCTTACAAGCCAATACAAGTATGTACAATACATACAGTGATCTTGTATGAATACAGCTAATCTCTACCTGAACGGAGATTTACACCACCATAGAAACTTAGTAATTTTGTTGTAGTTCCATGAAGATACAGTTACAGAATCTGCCAGAATACTTAGTAAAGATTTCTAAAGAAATAATGCTAGGATACACAAAAAGAAAAGAAACACCCCCTCCCTCCAATTAAAAAAACCCCAACCAACCAAACAAAAAAAACCTAAAAAAAACCCCAAACCCATTCAAAACAATGTACTGCAAAAATTGGTTAAATAAAATATTAAGAAAGATGGACATACGTAGTTTGGTGATGCATGAAATTACATTGCACCACTGGTTTGTAGAAAGAATACATATCTATTTAAGAGAATAGTATTAAAAATAAGTAGGATGACTAGTGGGTATGTTTGTAATATATATTAGCATTTTTAGCATATTGAAATATTTATATGAAATTAAATGTTGGAATAACACTTTGCTTTTTTGAGTAGAATTTTTCAGAGTTTAGAGGACAAAGTTAGATTTCCACAAACTGTACAAGTATAAGCTGCAAATTCCTGAGGGTAGTAATAAAAAGAAACTTGACCACATGGAGAGAATTCTCTTTCTGTGTTGCCTGTGAATTAATTTCAGGTCACATTTAGAGTTTTTGGCATTTATATGTTCATGAATACTACTCTCTACGCTCATAGATATAGTTGTGTATGACTGTGTCTAAAGTATCACTGTAGGTATCTGCAAGGGCTCATAACAGTTGGATAAGGTGTAAAAATTTGGTAGAGAATAAAAGCCTCATTTTCAGAAATAGATCTATGTGCAGCATATTTCTCTGCTCTAGCTGAACATATGGGAGCTTATGAGTAGGATTTTTATCCACTTGCTATTAAAAGAACAAACAAACAAAGCAGACTGTAAAAGATAATAGCCTGTGCCCTGTAGCTGCTGCATCTCTTTTGATCAATGTACTTACAGCAAGCTTCCCAGATCCAACTTGTGCCACTTCCATAGGTGCCTGCTTTTTTACTGTCTTAGTCTAAAAAGTCTCAAGTTATCTTTCACCCTGGCTAGCTTGGGATTAAATGTTGATGTTAAAGATTGTTTTTATCTCTTCCTGGCAAAGCCAGTGAAAGAATTGTGGTGTTTACAAAACTGAAAATTGTTGGCAACACAAAGACCGAGGAAATAACTGAAACAAGGGTTGTAATTTCATTATTTCGCTTCTGTTGCTGTTATTGGGGCTTTTTTTTTGCTTTGTTTTAATTAAAAAGATCTTCCTGTGATAAGAAATGTGGTGAAATCCTTCTTGTGGAATCTGGAAGCAAGGCAAGGTCATAAATTGGGTTCACCTCCTCAAACATAGATACTCTTCCATGATTCATAGGTTGCTGATGCAGAAAATTGGTCAGTTATTTCTCCTGCACCCTTTTTTAGACTTGAACCACCCTCCACCTGTGTTTTATTCTTTTCTCAGGGTTTTCAGACTTTGTGGCCTTGATCTTTTTCATCTTTTTAAGACTTCAAATCTAATGGGTATTTGGTTTAATTGAACCATTGTAGCAGAGCTGTGTGGTGATATTATGGTTACTATGTGTTGGGGCTAATTACTTTAACTTAATACCTAAAGATCTAATGATGTGATATTGTTTTCATTTGCATTCCTTTTGATAATCTTTATTGCTTGGGATTGCTGTGCTCCCAAATTCACTACAGAGTTTAAAAGGGTAACAGCCAATTTCACTTTTCCATTTAAGTTAAGCCAAGAAACCCCCACTTACATCAGCAGGGATTAATACAGGGACTGTTTGGCTCTAACCCCCCTCACCATTTTATTCAGCTGTTGACGCTGTGGAAGAAAAACAAAAAAAAAAAACAATAGGAGCCAGATCCCCAGCTAAGAATAAGCTCTTTGAACAGTACCAATTGAAAGTCTGTTGCAAAGGTTCTAAAAGTTATCAGATTGGTAAATTGATGTTTCTAGCTAACCGTTCGGGGCTTAGTACTTTCAGGAAGGTACATCTTACTAGAAATAGTCATTTCTAATCATGTCCAATCCTAAGTAGGAAAAAAAGTCTTATGAGATGTGTTTATTGAATATCTTATTTGAGAAGGAGCACAGTCAAATTGGGAGGGGAGGAGAAATGCTCCTTTCTCTTAATTATAGTATGCCAGATACCAGACAGTTCAGGACTAGTAACATTTTACAAATCAAAAAAGTATTAAGATTATTTGTTTCAAATAAAAGAGAAACAAATCACTATGCAATTCTACAGAGGTTTAGTGATTACCTCTAGCAGTGCTTACATGATAACATGTGATGGTTGACATGCAGCTGACTTCCTTCAGCAGCCTAACTAGGTGTAACTGAGGCCAAAGAGGCTTGACATACCAATGGTCCGTACCGTGGTAGTGGTTATTGTTTGCATTGCAAAATTGCCTCACTTTTCTAGCCTGGAGATTACGGTCCCACTGTGCTAAACAGTGTGCAAACTGTCTAAAAGATTATCCTTGCCAAAAGAACCTGTGGCCTTTGAAAGTCAGAGAGAGACACATACAAGGAAATAAATGAGAGTATTTGTCCATGTGATCATCTGCAACCACAGCTACCACCTGTTTAGCCGTTGCTAAGGTTTTTATAAGTTTTACATCAAGAAAAGTTTTCATGGAGATATTTGAAGGCGGACTGAGAAGTGGCTTTATGGAAAGGTCTTTTGAGGATGAAAGCACAGGTAAAGGTAGAAAATCACATATTAAAAAAATGTAATGAATGGATAATGAGGGCTGAAATCATTGGGTGAGTAGAAATGGAAATCACTGTTATGAGGCAATACCATAACACTTAGTTCTCAGAGGGACCAGCATTTTTTAGTACAATGCTGTTATTCATCTGTTCTATACTTTTACAGTCATCATCAATCTCTGGGGGTGAGGTGGGGTGTTAGATTATTCCTTCTCCTGCTCGTTCTATTTGACACTTATTACTTCTTTCCCCTTCTCTCTTTTGATAATCTGTCACTAAAGCTTCTTGGGCAATATTCCTTTGGGGCCCTGAAGACAATTAATCTCTGGTATGAATAATATCTGCATTATTTCATACATTGTGGGGTGATAGCTGGTATCTGTCTATTTGTTCTTAGCTAGAGAAGTGCTTTTCCTGTAAAAAGGGAGTGTCTGAGTCAGGTTAAACCCTAGTGTGAGGGACAGACTGCTTTGGCTGAGGCTCTCTGAGGGGAGACTGGGTTTCAGCCTGAGGGCATGCTGGTAAGAGGTGGGGGTGCTCACAGTGAGGAACTCTAATCCTGACACTTGATTAGAATCATAGAATCATAGAATGGTTTGTGGTGGACGGGACCATTAAAGGTCATCTATCTCAATTCCCCTGCCATGCTAGCTCATGTTGGGCTTTTCATCCAGCAACCCCAAAGTCCTTCTCCACAGGGAAGCTCTCAATCCCTTCATCCCCCAGCCTGTACTGAGATGAGGAGTTGCCCTGACCCAGGTGCAAGACCTTGCACTTCACCTTCCTCAACCTTATGAGGTTCACAGGTGCCCACCTCTTGAGCTTTTTCGGGTCCCTCTGGATGGTATCCTGTCCCTCAGCTGTGTGAACTGCACCACTCAGCTTGGTGTCATCTGCAAACTTGCTGAGGGTGCACTCAATCCCACTCTCTGTGTCGCTGATGAAGATATTAAACTGTACCGGTCCCAATACAGAGCCCTGAGGAACAGCACTCGTCACTGATCTCCATCTGAACATTGAGTCATTGACCACTACCTTCTGGATGTGACCATGCAGCCAATTCCTTATCCACTGAACAGTCCATCCATCAAATCTGTATCTCTCCAATTTAGACAGAAGGATGTCACAGAGGATTGTGTCAAAGTCCTCCGTCTATCTAGATGACATCTGTAGTTCTTTTGGACTCAATGATTTTAAAGGTCTTTTCTAACCTAAATGATTCTATTATTCCCTTGTCCACTGATGCATCCTTAAAGGTCTGCCAGCTCTGTTCTGCTCCCTTGTCCCTGAGGGCAGTTTACCAGGGGGTCCAATTCCTTGAACGGCTGGAAATTTACTTTCCTAAAATTGAGGGTCCTGAGTTTGCTCTTCACGTGTCCCATATTCCTCAGGACTGTGAACTCCACCAGTGCATGATCACTGCAGCCCAGGCTGCCTCCAATCTTGATATCTCTGATCAGCTCACTTGCGTTGCTGACCAACAGGTCCAGTATTGCACCCCATCTGGCAGGGCTGTCTATTACCTGGCTTAAGAAGTTATCCTCAATACACTGCCTAGACAGTCTCAGAGACTGTAGAGAAGAACAAAGTGTCTGAGGGCACAGAAAGAAAAAGTTACAAAAAAGGAGCAGCTGGGCAGAGTGTGCTGAAGGAAACGCCTTTTCTGCTGCAATGTCTTGAATCCTTTCGTTACTGTGTGTTTCAAGTGACTTGTCCAAGGTAGCACACAAATGTTTATAACAAGGTTAGAAGCCAGTTTGTAGAACGTTTATATTATGTAGCGGAAGGTGGGTAGAAATCTTCAAGGTAGCAGAGATTGGAGGCAGCATGTCCACGTGGTGCAATAGACTTTGTAGTTTTTATCCCAAGCAATGTTAATGTGGGCGCAGTGCCATGTGTTGCAGCCAGGCTGAACAGGCTTTATCTGGCTGGCTGGTAAGCAGCTAGCTCTGGTGTCTCTGCATGTATTCTTCACTGCTTCTTCTTCAACAGCATGGATGGATGCTAGCAAGCTAAGCTTCTTTATGTGTTTGCCTTTCTGGTCTTGGATTGTAAATTAATTCCTTAACAATCATTGTAACCCTAGAATTTCCAAATATTTGGAATGCAGCCTGCTGCTACCTCTAGATCCTTTTTTGCCAAGTTCTCATTCATAGTCCTCTGTTTTTAAAAGCTGGAGGGATTGCATGGTTCTTTGCCAAGAGCTAACACAGTACTTGTTAATGAGTCAGAACACAGTATTATGTAGGAATGCAATAGAATATAGAAATTATTTTTCTTTAAATTCATTCAAGCGAGAATGTAATTAGAGGGTCATAAGAATCCTATGAAGAGGAATACTCTAATATAACCTTAACTGTTCCTAATTATGTGCCACATTATTAAGCCTGACCTACTAAGCCTGCCTCCTGAATACAGCACATTTCCTCAATGCTTGTTAAAATGTCTAAGTATCACCAGAGACTGCTGGAGATACTATGTAGTAGAATACCTTCCTGCCTATGTACGCTCCTTTTCCCAGCAACCAAGCCCCTTTGTAACCCCAGTCTTTACTGGTAGCAGAAGCTGGTTCACTTGAATACATAGGAGAATATGTTGTAGTGTCTTTCTAGGATTGCCAGGAAAGAGTTTAAGGAGATTCTCAGAAAGTGGAGTTTGCCTGGGATTGACTGTGTTCCGGAGTAAATTTTGTGTTATTATTATGCGTTATACAATAATATATTATTGTGCTATATTGTATTATACTTTAACTTTGGACTTTGCACCACCTGTCACAATCCATGAGGTGATCAGATCTGGGAGGAGCAGTGCCATCTCTCTTCGAAAAACACTAAGATATCATCTCCTCCCTACTCAAGATAACAGGCTCAACCTGACATCATACCACTTGTTTCTCAGTGATGCATTTGTAAGTTCATTGAAGAAATGGAGTCAGAGTGTTTTCGAGAATCTGAGCAAGCAGAAAGGGGTGGGAGGGAGAGCAATGTACATAAGTGGCGACAGCCTTTTCAAATACATGATTGTAAGGGGGGGAGAAAAGGCACAGCTTTAATGTCTGAAATGTGAAGTCTGTTGGAGTGACATACTTTGAAAAGACTTCAAAATGAGCCGCAGGTAAGTTTTGCTGCAAATGAGTAACGGTTTAAGATTTTCCTCTTGATGCTGGTGTGAAAGGCTCATGCCTGTGGATATGTCAGGAGGCTCTGAATGTTCCCTGCCTACAAAGCAAAAGATTCAAACACCCTCCCACTTTCCATCTTCTCCTTTCAAATCCTAAATTTTCTTTCTGGGTGTCTTTCTGTGCTGTGAGGTAGTGATCCTCCCCAGGAAATTTCCTAATGCTCTGGTCTCGGGAGCTCTATACACTGACCTGGGACAGCTGCTCAGGTACTCGTAACAGAGCTATAGCCCTTAACTGTAAGTAGAGCTAGATTTTATACCTTTTTTGTTGTTGGTGGTTTCCCCCCCTTCCTGATCATATTCTGTCAGAGCTTTTTTTTCTACTATCTTAAACTTTTAAAACCCGTGATTTTCTTCTATGGTCTCTCCCCCTTTTTTTCCCCCTTTCCGCTTTTACAAAAATAAAATAAAACAGGCTGCAGTTGGCTTTTCACACATAGGAATGGGTATGTTACTCATTATGAATGGGAAAAGGCACCTGTAAGAGACTTTTGGTGATGTCTCATACAATTCTAGGGGCCTAATGCATTCCTCATTCCTTCAGCACTTGAATGTATTCTGTAAGTGACAAGCAATTATCAAATGGCATTTTTCTATTTCCTCTTGACTCTGCATGCTTTTCTCTCAGTCTTAGAGTCTAAAGCTGCTGCTGTGCCAGGCCTTTTAAGAGTAAGTGTATACTTTTTAGGGCGATGCTGATATTGCGTGGGGTGGAACAGAGCTCTGATGTTCTCTCTTTCCATGTCCCACTTTCCTTGCATTTGGATTACACCACCCATGACAGAAATCTTTAGTCTTTTCCATAAAAGTTTTAATGCCTAATGTTTGTGGCTGATTTCTGAATTTTTTGAAATTACTTACTTTTTTTTTCTTTCTTGTCCTTTTTTGAAAAGGATAAGGATCTCTTTGCTAGAAAGAGTACCTTTTAATTGTGTTGCAGATTAGGAACTAAAATCATTAATTCCTTAAGACTCTCGTTCTCATACATTTGTAGCACGTGTCTGGTGATCTTTAAATAGAGCAGTTTTCTCATTACTACTAATGACAGTGGTGTTAGCATGATAACATAATTGCTGTGGATTCTAGATGCATGAATAGAGTTAAGGGTCAGGGGTTAGTTTCTTTTGGTTTTTTTAAGCTTCACTGTTTTGTTGTCAGGTATTTTTGTTTTGCTTAGTATGCAGTGGGATACTTTTACTGGTGAAAATCCTTGCCCAAATATAATGCAATGTATTTTTGTAAGTAAACAATTAAGGCAGAAGAAAGAAAGAGCTAAGGAGCAAAAAAAAGTTTAAAAAAAATCTTCCTACCCTTTAGCTTTGCCTCTTTTCCAATATGTTCTGTTATTCTGTTTTGACTAGATTTTGATACAGCTAAAAATGCCACAGGGTAAATTGTGAGGAAACATATGCAGAATGGATGTGCACTGCTCGCTCTGTAACAATTGCAAGAGTTGTTATTAGTGGGTTAGCACTTATTAGGAAATGTGAATAAGCAGCATTGGACCCTGAGGGTATGTCTACACTGTGCAGCAGAGCACAGCACAAACAGTCCCCAGCTAGCTCCACGCAGGCTGAAGCATCAGCATGGCACAGTGCAGCAGCATATGAGCGCCGACAGCAAAATGGCTGTGCTGGCATGGCAGTTCTCAGCAGTACTAATGAGCACCAGTGACACAGTTAGACTATTTCTCTTAAAACTTTGTTTTACTGTCTTTCCCCTTTTTTTCTTTTGTTTCTTTTTTTTTTTTTTTTTTTTTTNGTAGACACAACACTTGTTTAGGCCTCATACAGGCAAGTTTATTTTGCATTGCAGGATGACAGAACAAGACTTGCATATGTATATTTAATGCATAGATATATTTCATGTAGAATGATAAATAGCAAGTGATGCAGACTTTATTCCCTGCAAAAGCTCATCTTGAAAGCAATGTAATGTATTAAACACAGGGAAAAAAAGTGCCTTTGTTAATGCAGAGCGTGTACACGTGACTGCAAACAGCTGCAACTTGGTTACGCATAGTTATTTCTATTGCAATATATAACTTCTCTGTGATTTGTTCTTTCATGCCAGACTTCAGTATCCACTGGTGATACATAAGCAGTTGTTTATTGCTGTTGTGCATTGATTTATATTTTGGTGGTTTGGACCCTTTGCAATATCCATGAGTGATGACTTTTAGCTGGTGCACATACATCAAGGTCTCTGACACTCATGCTAACTGTTCACCAGTTGTGGCTCCAGCTGCATGCTGTGCACATTACATCAGCCTGCTGAGTTGAGCAGAGGCATTCACCATCCCCAGTTTCTTAGTACTCTTGCATGGCGGGGTGAGGCGGAACTTAAGGATATCTTAGGAGAAGGAAGAGTTACCCGCATCATGCTCATCCCAGGGAAAAGTGAAGGAAAAGAAACACCTAAGAAGGATGTTTTTATTAACGCAATGTGCACCAAAGAAATGCTCCACAAAGGGGAAAATGCAGTAATCAAGTATCCAAGCTAAAAAACGTGAGCGAAGCATCTAAAAATACTAATGTTTTAACAGCTATTCATACACATCTGTGGACATTTTTAATGTGTTTTTTACTGGTGGGTTTAACTTAGCTGGCTGCCAGATGGCCACCCAGCTGCTCTCTCACTCCTCCTCCTCAACAGCACTGGGGGGGGAAATAAGATGGAAAAATTTGTGGGTTAAGATAAAGACAGGGGGATCCTTTACCAATGAACGTCACAGGAAAACAGACTTGATCTGGGGAAAAATAATTTAATTTATTGCCATGTAAGATGGAGTTGGATAGTGAGAAACAAAGACAAATATGAAAAGAACACCTTCCCCCAGCACTCTCCTCTCCTTTTTCACAGACTCACTTGGGAAGTATGTCCTATTTTTCTGTTGAAAAACTAACATGCAAGGGAAATAATACATTCAGGCCTGCATGTGGTGGTAAGTAAGGACTGATGACCTTTATTTCACTTGCTTTACAATCAAATTCCCTAAAAATTCTCCTGGAAAAGAGCTACTGATGAGGAGGCAGAAGAGAAACTCAGGTGGAACACAGAAAGTGCAGGGAATCACGGCTCTGTTTCACAGGTTCGTTTCCTGCCACAGACCGTCGTTCCCATTTGCTTGCAAAGGGCATACCTGCATGGCATAACTGCTGGCGTGCCACATTTGCCTCTGTACGTGGCATTTTAGCATGCATTAATCCCATCTGTGGTGTTGCAGTTTGATGAAGCAGTCCAGCATTCAGTGCCGACTAGCAGTTAAAAGGAATAGTGATGTGCAGTGGCACATGATCATTTTCACGTTCTGGTCAAAATGGAAAAGGTTACTTGGAAGCACTAGTGGTAATTGCCTGCTTTCAGGCAACAAGAGAGTTTTGTTATGCTCCCTTGTATCTGCCTCGTGTGAGAACATAGATTCAGTCATGTCTACGGTTTTGCACAGAAGCAGGTGATCACATCTCTGATATACTTCTTGGCAGTCCTTGTCAAGTTATTGCACGTTATTCCATTTCTTTAACTTAGTATTCTGGGTGCAATGCTGACTCCTCCATAATCAATTGCTAAATATCTTACCTGTTTCAGAGGGCTGGAATTGTAGCAACCAGCTTCTGTTAGTATTGGTGGCTGCAGCCTCACTCTAAATAAGAGATCAAGAAAAGGANNNNGGCAACAAGATTATTAAAATTTCTTGCTGGAAGAATGTGAAAGTCTCAGTTTGAGATCTTTAGAAACCAATAATTTCACAATGGTTATGTCTGTCTCTTTTTCCATTCATCATCTCTGTCCTCCTTATTTCCCTCAAGACAGTTATGTTGTTAAAATGTATTTAGGTAAAACCAAAAAGTGTTAAAGCATGTATATGTGTATAAGTAGGCACAAACAAACGCACGAGGTCAAAAAACCACAGAGCTAAAATATTGAAGAGTAAAATGATGCCTTACAGAGAAATGCTAGCGTTTTTTGTACAGCTACTTTTAAATTATGAGAATGACTTCAATTTTAATTTTCTGAAATGGCAGAAATGCAGTGCAGTCTGCCAAATCACTTCAAAATTAAAGTATTAATCAGAGATTCTGAGGTGACATAGATTATTATTGTTCTAAATTGTTTGAGAAATTCAGACATCCAAAAAGGTATTAATCCATCAGCAGCACCCTTTCTTCACAGGTACTGATATTATCACATACTTTCTTCTGTCAAGTGATATAAATATTATCTGCCATTACACTTCCTGCACTGCATCCTGCTTTGGCTAAGTTTTGCATGCATCTCCATAAAGACACGCTGCTCAAAAGACTCTTTCCCCAGATAAGTTTCTGTTGTATAATCTACTGCCTCTTGCTACTGGCTACACTCAACTGCTATCAAAGTGTTGGAGAAACACTGAAAAATTCTGCAGTTCCCTCACTCCACAAAATTTTATGATGAAGTGTTAAACTAAAAAGACAGGCTTTGTCAAATGACTTGCTTTGGGATCTAGATTGTAAGTTGTAAATGAGAAAGAATAAGTGTGCAGGCAGTCTAAATATTCAAAAAAATTATACACAGTGAAGAGTGGAGTTTTTTTGGTTTTCTTTTTAGATGATCAAATTTGCCCTGGCTCTAGTCATAGCATAGTGTTTCATTTAGATCCAGAAGCAGTCTCCTCCCATTTTCCTCCATTTATTTGCATTTCTCTTATGCTCCTACAGGCTTTTCTGCCATTTTGTGTTCTGCACAAACGGCTATCTGTATATATAATGAGATAATTCACATTCTAGATGTGTATATTTCTGATAACTGTAAACAATTTTTTTTAATATGTATATGTGCATACATTGAATGTTCAGGTTTCTTTTCACTGCTTAATCCTTTTGAACACAAAGTCACAAGTTTTCACGCAATTTTTGCTTACTGATAGGTCAGCTTAATCTTACCTTGTGTTTCAAAAATGATCCTAATTTAAATACTTATTTTGTTGTCATGAACGGGTTACAGGATCCTGATTATGAAATAATAAGTTAGTTACTTTGTTATAGAACTAATCGTCAAATAACATTAGTAGAACTTTGTCATCTTAGTACTACGTTATATCACTGTGTGCACAAACAGATGGGAAGGGAAATGAGAAAACTCCCTTGGTACAAATACCATCTGACAAGAAGAAATAAAACCACCTGTTATGCTGTTTAAAGGCAGAGTCAAGGCTTCTTTGGATAGATGAAGGCTTTTTCCCTTTTTTTTTTCTTTTTCTGGCCTGCGTAAACTTATGATTTCTTTCTTATATTTTATTGGAATTATTAATTGTATTCCTGAGGCCAGAGCCCAAAATGCACCATTTGTCCAGTGGTGAAATCTTGCCTCTTTTTGAGTAATTAACAGTTCTTGCACCTCTTTTATGCTCTCCTTCCTTCCCTATACATACTCATTATCATGGTTTGTCAATTATCTTCCAAACTGTATTTAAAAAAGATAACTCTCTAACATTAGCAATTGCTCAGAAGTTGCTAATAGCTCTCATGAGAGCACTTGTCTCACCCCATATCTCCCACCCTATCAAAAGGTCACATTAATTACAGGACCCTTGCTGGGAATAAATCAATGTGTCAATCAGAGACCCACAATAGTGCTGCAGTTGGAAAGTAAAAATTCCAGAACAAAGTTATACTTAGGGCCCAATTTATTTTATTTTTTTTTTAATACTGTATTTGTGAGTTAACCTAAGAACAAAGAATAATGGCAGCACATTGAATATCAAGATGTATGTATATTTTTAAGTGAACATTTTTATTCATACCTTTATTATCAATTATTTGTCTACTTCTTAGAATTATAATACACTATTCTTACTTGTAAGTTCTCCAAAATCATTGCCTTCAGTTGAAAAGAAAACTTAAAAAAAGAAGGAAACATATTGAATTCAAGAGATCTTCAGTTTCACTGACAAACATTTCCATATTTCTATCTTTAGTCTTTTATCTAAATATGCCAGATCACAAAACAATCAATTACAGCTGTAATAACAAAGATTTCCTTATTTAGTCTCTTTAGGTCTATTTATGTTCACAGTCTACAAGACTGTTTAGGGTGTTCTTAACACTTTTAGGGCTGTTTGTTTTGTTGCTGTTGTTTTGTGAAACAAAGCAGACAGTTTCTAACTGAAATGGCAGTAGGTGAGAAACTGCATGAACAAATAAGAAAGGAAAAATGTTTAGTTTATCCAGTGCCTTACTCATTTTCCCTCCCGGTCTGGTTTTATTATATTAAGATGGTTTCCAATGGTGATAGCCTGCATACCAACTCATTCACAGACTGCTTTTAAATCCCAAGATTTAGATCAAATTCTCATATATTGTTATTACCACCAGCCTAATTCTTCAAGATCTTAATTGTGTGCTAACTACTCAAGCAGGTTAACATAAAATTTAATTTGTGTTCATCAGCTTGAGGCTACAGAACTGTGTAATAAACTTGATTTATAAACTTCTAATTTTGCTGGCCACTAAATAAAAAATAATCTGTGTGTGCATATGTTAATATTGCAGAGGAAGCAGTCTAATAACTTTCTAAATACAGTTGGATTGGTTATGTTACATCCATTTAACATTGTGTCTGAGTCATTGCTTTAGATCCAGACAACTTCAAGTCTGATTCTGGTAGTGTTGAGAGGCAAAACTGGAAATATTCCAGCTTTAAATTTTCCAGGTGGAGAATTCGGGTAAGAGAAGAAGTGAACAAAAGACATAGGAGAAAGTCTTTAAGATACCAAATCAAGCGGAGAAAATAGATTTCTTCTTTTTTTCCTTTTTTTAAGATTTTTTTTAAAAACAGAAACAGAATATTAGTTCCAGTGCAAGTCAGTTATTGCCCTCTCCCTCTTAGTGCTCAAACAGAAGAAAAAGTAATGCTTGTGAAGAAAACTGGAGTACGTGAAATGTTCTTAGTAATTCTGTACATGTCTAATTTAGGCTTATAAAAATACATGCTGTTGATATTAGGTAACTCTTACAGGAATTTAAGATTAGATTAAAAAAAGTGATATTTTTTCTACCTGCCAAGACTTGCAATGCTGCCATAGCATCCTGATGCAGAAATCAGAACAACATGAATAGATTACAAAAATGTAAACCAGGCTGTGTTATGTGGTCCATTACGATAAGAGCACCTGAATGGAAATTCAGGAGTAAGTCCTAAGTACAGGGTGTTTTGGTCTTGACTCCAAACTCTATGGAGGTTGCCCTTCTGGTCAGTTTGCTGCTCCAGTCTGTGAAGAATACTGCATCACACCGCTGGCCCCTTGAGTCTAAGACCAGCCAATGTTGGCTTACTTATCCAGTGCTTTATTTGCATTGAAGCTTATGCAGGAGCGGGGGGGGGGGAAATCTTCTCTGCTACTTTTGTTTCATGTAGAAAAATTGGTATCAATGGAACAGTGTACACAGTGTAGCTGGCCATTACAGAACGAAACATCCTTCCTAATCTTTCTGATGTGGATTGGTTTATGAGCTGAAGTTAAGATTGTATATGTATTTTCAAAAGTGCTTAGAGTAAACAAAAATCCCAAATTCCTCCATGCTATACTATGTATATGTAAATAATGTCTCCATTTATCTGCCAAGAAGAAATCGTTTCAGTATCTCTGTGGAAAAAAACATTGTAGGCATCTCTAAATTTCATACCAACCTCTGAATCATGTAATTCTATTTTACTCTTTGTAAACCGGAGTGCTCAAACACACTTATTAACTGTATATTTTTATGTGAAACCAAATGAGGTTGAGGGTGATAGGATGCTTCAGACTGTTGCATTTTTGTCTGTGCTTAGAAGCCTTTAGAATTATTTTACAATTTTAGTTTGAAAATATGCAAAATACAACAACAAAATGCCACATGTATATTTGCCAAAATGACATAAAAAAATAATTAGGTGTTAAGAATCAACTTAAGTTTTGGACAAAATCAAACCAGTTTTGATCAAAACCTAACTGGTCCAGTTATGTGATATTATTTCTGAAACTTTTTCCTCTGAGGGAAGTTTCAAATTTGCTCTCGTAGTGCTGAACATAGCAGGAATTATTAGTTTAATTTTGGAATTTGTGTGATGCTTTGTTCTAATCAAAGGTAAATCTGCAATACAAACGGTGTGTTCCAGAGGCTGATTGGTTTAATAAAGATGATACATGTAGGCATATAAGTAAAATCTAAATCTCAGTTACTGCATTGTGTGTGGCAAACTAGTCTGTTGGACAGACTCTGAGAAACGAGCTACATCAGTAGAGAAGAACGAATCTGTCTTGCAAGACTGCACCTGATTTATTTATTTTTACTCACTTATTTTTAAATATCGGGGGTCATTTGTGTTTGAAGATGTTTTAAAACTAGTATTCCTAATCAAGCCTCATCCATTTCTGGTCACAGCTGAACGCTGTTGTTATCTCCTTTTCACTTCCACTTACTCTGTTTTTTCCATTATTACATTTGGATGAATAAAGAGAGTAGCAAGTAAGCAGAAGACAAAACCTGGGTACTGCAATTCATAAATAGTTGTATCATTAGTCTTATTTTCCTTACCTCCCTGGAAGTGCTTTGCGAGAAAGTGTGACTATAGCTGGTACTGCTAATTAGCCGTATGCTATTACAGTTTCCAAAATATGTGTTGTAATAGTTATAACTCAGATAACAGGGCATATCCAGTACTGTATGAAACAAGAAGTAATTAACATGAATAATTTCTTACAGAATGAATAATTTCTAACAGCAGAGTTCTCATTAAGTGCACACGTGTACCTTGATTTCACTTAGGCAAGAGTAACGTGTTTGCTGAGATGTCTAAGAAATGCTTTCACGAGTGTGTCCCATCGTAGATGGCTACTTGGTTAGTCAGGCACAATTTGCCCTTGGTCAATCCATGTTGGCTATTGATATAATACAATGCCTCTGGAGTTACCTGTATTTAGAGTTCCCCCCAAAAGGTCTCCTTTTTTGCTTGAAAACTCTGCTCAGAAGTATTCAAGGAAATCATGAGATTTCTGCATAAACTGCATAGCTGTACAGTGTATGGTAAACTGGAGGCATCCAGGATGCATTGAACAGGTTACTCATAAGCAAAATAGCACATGAAGTGCTGCAAAACATAAAGCCTATGGAAGGTATAGTATGTGTTTATGGCTCATGATTTATCACAGCAAGTATGTTTTTTCCCAGATGCACTTGATTTATTCAGCATGCACAGAAGATATGTTTATGCACAAGGTATTAATTCAGAGTGTCAGGCTCACGGTTTCTGGTAGGCAAATCTTTGGCGGAAACATGACAACTGTATGCAGATCTGAAAAAAGTTTAGTAATTTGTAAATATCTATGAAATGCTCATATGCATTTTAATGATGAATTTTAATAGAAAATCTTTGGATGAAAAACATAGTGTTCATTCTGAGGCCACAAGGTGGGTTTTTTCCTTATTTAAATTAAATCAGCATTTAAGAATTTGATTATGAACAAGAAGGTCAGATGTCCTTTGACATGCTGAAATAAGGCATCAGAACTATTCTGATCTTATTTTCTTTCTCTATTTTTTTGAATTCCTGTCATTACAGTAACATAGGCACAAAAAGAAGAGAATCAACTTACCTACATTCCAATTTGAAAACTATACTGCCTATTTGGTCTTGCAAAGTACAAAGTATTCTGGTTTCTGTTCCCCAAGGTCGTCTAGCATCTCTTTGAGTCTGAGTACAGTACACAATAAACTTCTGCTTCTAAATATCATCACTTGCATGTTTAAAAAGAAAGATAGGTTTCAGTGCTTTGTTGAACACGAGCTTTACACTCAGCATCCTGTTGGTAAAATGTAATCTACGGCTTCTAAAGCCGGGCTATAGCTGAGCATGATTTGTAGAGGATGATGGGCTGTGTTCTGCTGCAGTCCAACGAGTAGCCTCCTTTCATAACTCTGACCGATGCCAGAAACAGTGCAAAAGTCGTGCAGAGAGAGGACAAAAATTGCAAATTTTCAACTACATTTACTAAAGAACGTGTTCACTTGCTAAAGCTCTGAACAAATTGTTCTGTTATGCAAAGGGTTGCAAACCTACTTGAAACGTACGTGCCTTAGGAAAATGCTATTAACCCTTACTATCAAAGGCATTATAATCACACATAAATTGAAAAATGGGCTACATTGTAACACTTTTATATCATTGCTTAATTACAAGTTCAATAGAAAGATAGCTACTCCCTCCTGAAACAATTCTCAAGCAATCATTTCTTTGTCTACTTATCATTGACGCTATCAAGGAAATATTAGTGTATGTTTCAGTGTAGTGATCATTCTGTGCTGTTTTAGTATTTTAAGGTGTGATGCTGGTGTATCATTCCACACAAAATCTTATGGATTATTAATTTCAAGCACAATTTAAAACACTTTCCATTTGTGTTCGTCTGGATAAATTTATTTACTTTTAGAATTTTTATAGTAATTGTTTATAAAATATAATATTTTTGGCAATAGCACATCAATAGCCATACTTTTTTCTTCAATTAAGGAACAAAGGACATCCTGAAAAAAATACTTTATTCATAATTTTTTCCTTTGGCAGAGCTGATTGATTGACTGGCTTTAGTCATTAACCAGAAAACTCATTTGCATATGAACAGTACATTCTTTTCTTAGGAAATTATAATCATTATTAACAAATACCTCATTAGCTACATTGATTTTTTGACAATAACTAATCATGAATCAACTAAAATAGAGAAAAATAATACCATAATGTTTTATAGCGTGTATTAATTTTACCCATCTCCCCTGACTGGTAATGCTCTTTCAAATGCAAATCTTTAAACATTTCAGGTACTCAAAGCTAAGTTCTCTATGTAGATTGTTTGAAAATACAACAAGTTTTAGAAAAAGCTTCTGGTTTACAATGCTGGTTTTCTTTCCTGTATCACTTTGAGTCTCATCTGGCTGAAGAAAGCAGAGGGAAAAGGCACAGACCCCTAAAAATTCTGCACTTGGGAATTTATAAGATGCAGCTTTTTTGTTTGTCTGTCAAAAAGCTGTATTAGGCTAGTGAACGGTGCTGCTGGTCACTGAGAGAAGTGTTGTAAATCTTATTTCTAGACTTAACAGCTTCGGACCTTATGACCAAGTTATAATATTCTATGTTGTAAATAATTACTTTTCACTCAAAGAATGCAGAAAGGCAATTTTAGCCTTAACTGCTTTTAGACCTTTCTAAGACTGCCCTCCATGCATATTTTTAAAGATAACTTTAAATAAATACACTTAGGTATTTCTTCCAAATGAAGGCGGAAACAGAACATTTTCAGAATGCCCGCGGAAAGTATGAGCTCTTAATTTTTATGCCAGACTGTTTTCTGAGGCAAAAGACAGGAACCATTAAAGTAGTTTCATGTTCTGCCAAGGTATTTCTAATGCAAGTAAAAAGAAAAAAAAGACTATCATAAAATAGAAGTGCCCATCAAAGCTTCATGAGAATATTTGACAGGCAATTTACCTGTCTAGCAGTAGAGTATTTATTGCAGTCAGATAGGACATGTGTCTTTAAAATTTTTGGATTCCTCTTGTGTGAAGTTAGACACTATAATTAAATTTAACTGTGTTATTGTATTGTAATATAATTGTATGGAACGAGATATAGACGTAACTTTAAAACTTCCTCTATATAGTGTTTAAAAATATTTTGGTATTCCTGCACTAAAGTTAGCTTGAATCAGTAGTTTTAACATAGGTATAATAATCATATTCAGTAAGATAAGAGCTAAACTGAGTTTACATATCTAATATCAAAGGGTTGTGGGATTTTTTTGCTGGATATTTTTTTTTATTAAACTGTTTTCAAAAAGCTGCAAAATTATTTGTCATAGCGTTTCAGCTTTATATCTCTGTATCTTCCACAGTCAGGAGTCATCAAGAAAGGCTGCTGTTACTGTATTCTTGACCCAGCTCTGAAAAAAATAATTTCCGTGAAGAATGATTTTCTTACAATTTTGTAATTCTTTACTGTTAGACATTCATGTTTTGGAGGCAGGGCAAGTTTTATTCCTAAAATATTAGAACTATCAGAGGAAAACACTCTGGTAGTATTTTCATGATGTATCCCATTTAAAAATGTTGATTTTTAAAGTAAACAATTAAGCCACTCATTTATTAATAGTTAACCAAAACAGATGTTTAGGTAATTTAACCTAAGAATATCTGCATATGCTTAGAATATTTTATACACCTCTTAAATGATGTTCATGTACCATGACAGAAAAATTACTGGTTTTGTGGATTACTGTGTTATTTCTACTGTGTGTCTCTTCTGAAGATTTTTTTTCCAAAAGAAAACTTTAAAGATCTATGTCACTCTTGGGTTCTAAGGCTGGCTGTAGTGACTTGCTCAAGAAGGTACTTTGGTAGTTAGGAAGTAAACTAATAACTTCCTTCAAATGTTCTCAAGAACATGTCTGAAATTCCTGTTCTCCTGGATCCTGACCCTCCTCAGTTCTGGATCAGATCGTGAATCCAGAACTCTGGGTGAAATCGGCACAGAGGTCAGCAGCAGGGGGAGGCTGAGTGAGTCTTTGCTACACAGGACAGTAGAGACATGGAAACTCTTCTACTGTTGGACAAGGAATTAGGATTCCAGGTAGGATGCTGCAGCTACAAGAATGAAAAATACAATCCAACTCTGGAAACTACTACTGCAAAGGACAGCTGTCTTCAGGACGTTACAGTAAGCCATGCATATATTTACTACAGTGTGCATTTATAGAGGTCAGTCTGAGCGTAGCTTTAAAAACAGACAGACCTAGGACATGGCTGTTAGACAGGGTTAAATTGCATGAATCAATGCGACTTTTAGCCAGTCTTGCAATGGCTTCCTACATGTGTATCTTTTTTTTCTTTCCGGTGGAATAACATCAGTTTGTCTATCAACAGTCAAAAAAAGGAGAAAAAATGCCTGATTTCCCCCCATTTCATAGATTGCATATGGTGAAAAATGTTCCATTTGCAAAGCAGAGGGAAATACACTAGTGCTAACAAAGCAAACACTGAAACAAATTATTTCTCTGTAAAATCTATAAACACCATATACCACAGCTCACAATTAATAGTTGGTTACAGTTTATTGTATTTACCATTAAATACATCACAGCTTCATATTATATTCACAAATGTGTTTCATGTAATTTAATTTGTGGCTGATTCAATGTCATACATTTTATAAACAAAGCAGGGATACACAACTGTGTTACATAAAAGTTCTTTAAAATATAGTTCATGCCAGGGTCAAAAGAATGTTTAATTCTCTTGGTTCTGGAAGTGATTTTTCATCCAAGATGGGTAATTCAAAAATAATTAAATCCCTTTTAGATCGCCTGCAGGCAACTTTATTATTTAACTTTATTATTTCTGTAACTGCATGGATTCTAAAGCAGCATGATAGATCTGTAATTGTTTTCATTTCTTTATCTGCCACGTTTAGTTTTTCCCCTCCCCTCTCTACAGCAAGCATTGTCTTCATTTTGTTTTTTGCTCTGAGCATGCTGTTGTTACACAACAAAAAATAAATACTAGTCACAGTCATCAGCCACATTCTGTAATCCTTAGGGCTTGATGTAAAACGTGCCAGAGCTGAGAGGTATCTTTCACACGTAGCATGATAAAGCTCCACAGTCAGAGTTAGGATGCTGTGATTCTTACCATGGTCCTAGGATTGGCCTACTGCATGAATTTGTGCAGACCTCTTTACTTTTCTGTATTGCAGACAGGCAATATGTAGAACATGTCCAATTTTGCTTATTCAGATGGCAAGCTCTCCAAGGCAGGCGCTGTCATTTGGACAAAGTTTGTCATGTCTAGGGCTCAGCTGCAAGAGAGGTGTTTGGTGTCTTAGCAGGATGTTATTGTGACATGGTGGAGAAATATCTTGTGTTCAGTGACTATTTCTGAATCTACTAGAACTGAACCAGAGAGACCTTGTGATGGCAAAACCCTATGCAATTAGCAATCAATAACATACACATTCACACCAGCTGTGCTATATCCTCAGATCTAGAAGATTCAGGAATGGTCTCAGTTGTATTCCCACATGATGAATCTAGACAAGATGCAATTTCATTCTGTGTCAACATTAAAGCTAAATGTGTAATTTTACTATATGAAAATGTTAATGTTTTTTCTATAGGTAGTTTTCCTTTTTTTGGTATTTTAAAATAGCCATGTTTAGTTTTACTGTTCTGTCATTTTAAGCACACTTTTAACCAAAAATGCACTATGTTATAAAATATTTTATTAGATTATGTACCTTTATTTCAGGGAGATTTCTCTCACTGGATTGGTATCTGTTCTCTTGAGAAACCTCCTCCTGATTTTTTTTCAGCTGTCCTCTTATTAAAAGTCTATGGCCAGGTTTTGGAAAGTCTGGCAATGAGTGCAAAGCTCATTCCGTCATCCTTCAGCTAGAGATTAGAAAATAATATGGAACAATCTGATACAAACCTCTTTCTACCTCCCATTTATAGCCTATTTTTCCTATTTCCTTCTGGGTCTAGGAAAAAAAGAATACTTTTCATTCTAAAAGTCAGATATCATCAGGAAGTGGGCATCAGAAAGCAGCCGATGTTATTAAATAACTCTTCATTCAATGCAAATTGATAACTTTGTTCCTTAAAAATTTATATTCATGATAATCATGGTGCAACACATCTTCAAGTAAGGGGGCCAGCATGCCAGCAGAAAATCTACAATGATTAGTTATAGTATAAACATACATTCAGCTTTGTTATTGGTGTAGAATGATATTGCAGCTTGCTGGGAGTTAACATGTAGGAATACAACTGTCTGTTAGTGTTCTTTAGGTAAAGTCTTGCTCCAAACACTGTGTTGACTTAACACTTGAAATGGCAGCAGCATTATTGTCCCATTTGAAAGAGGCATCACATGAATTTGTTCAAAAGTGGAGTGTATGTGGCAAAGTCAACTTGACTTTTATTTGTCAGGAGGCATGGTACTGCTGCAGAAATTCAAGGGAGTGTATAATTTGGAGCCTTTAATTCAGTTGTTAGCACTTCTCTCAGAAGAATACCCTAACTGAAATAGATTTCTCATCTTAGTACAGAAATCCTAAGTGAAGACAGTTTACTGTCTTCATGTAGGGATCAGTACTGGATCCCAGAATACTGATTCAAAACTTTTTTCTCCTCCAGGTCCCAGACAAATTTCCAGACTGCTGGAGGCTTCCAGGCAAACTGCCCCCATATGCCTCCTGCATTGCCTGGACCTGGTGCTTCCAGCTGTCAGCTCTGGAACTGATGTAGCAGTCCTATATTTGAGCAGCTGCAGTACTAGGAAAGTTGACTTACAGAGTGAAAGGACACCCAGGCCTCTGTCAGAACTGCCAGGTGGCCTCACAGGAGGTGGGCACCAGATTTCATCTCTGCAACTCAGGAATAGTCTGTTTCGCCAGAGCAACAGCTCTTCAGTTGTTGCAATCACTTTGCTTTTAATGAAGGTTTGGCTCCTGTCAACAGCCAGCATAGAAGCCCTGAGGACACAGCTGGACAGTTTTCTCAATAGCACTTGTATGCAACTGAAATCAGCCTGTGATCAGAAATAGTGCAAGGTCCTTTCTAAACCAGAAACATCTACTTCGCTGACCTTGTCTCAAAAAGCTTCCAAACTGCCTACATTAATGTAGGGCTAGAATGAAAGATCAAACTCTTAGAAATTAGATATTTTGTGTAGAAGAAGTTGAGAGTAGCTAATACACTAGTTTGTTTGGAAATCTGTTAGGCAAATTTCTCTACTGAAACTCAGGGAAGTGTCCTACCCAGCTTGGTTATGGAGTTCAGTTTAGTTCCCAGAGACATTTGAAGTGGGAGAGAGATGTTATTTTATAAAAAAAATATCGATTTTCAAGAATCCAACTCTTGTTATTCAACAGAAGGAAGATTTTTTAACATTCCAACATGTTCTTGACACCTTTTCCGTAGAAGGTGTGTAACTCAATGCAAACTGATGAAATATCAAAGATGGCAGAAGCAGCTTGAAACACAGTCTGCTTAGTTTCTTCTTACATCTGAATTACTAAATTAGACTGCCTCCAATTGGGAGCAATCCAAGTAGCTAGCTGAGTCAAAATATCACACCTAAAATAAAAAGAGCTGTAATTCTGAAACATGAGATTCCACAGTAAATGCGATGCATCACAAAAAATGTTCCACAGTCATCTTACTCGTAAGTATTGTGAGGAAATCAGAAGAAAACAAATAAACATTGCTATGTCAGCAATTGTCAAAAATTTTTATATTCTTTGAAATTTTTCAGTACTTCCTCTCAAATTCTTCTTAGCATTCCCATTTTGAAAAATGTTCATATTTCACTTTTACACACCGTTTTGAAATTATTACATAATATGTTTTTCTGTGAGACAATTACTCTACTTTTCCACACACATCGTGCCCTTGGTATGTTTTGCCTAACAAAGATTTCCATAATTTGGGGTTTCTTGGAGTTTCTGTTTGTGAGGAAATCTTACATGTTAATGTACCAAAGGAGGGTGTGTTGCAATTTTCAGGAGTTCTGAACTGTTAGTTTACATGGCTTATTTATCAATTGGGAGACCAAATATATTGAAGCTGTTTTGTTTTGCTGTGACAAAATAGCTTTAACGGTTAAATACTTGTTCGTTTTAAAAACAAATAATCTGTTAGCATTGAAAATAAGTGGCATTTGAAAAAGAATTTGGGAGCAAAACAATTCAACAGGAAAATTAGTAGTTTTAATTTCAATGAAAGAGTGGAGAGTTAATTCCCTTAGCTTGTGTATACTATAGGTTGTAGGCTTACTCAGTTGTTAGAGTCTAATGTTGCTACATTTTATGTTGTTACAGGTATGACATATAGCAATATCATGGGAATGTCTGTTAACAGAATGAGTCATAGTTTCAGCTGGGATGGAGTTAACGTTCTTGCTAGCAGCTGCTGTAGTGCTATGTTTTGGATTTGGGATGAGAAACAGTGATGACAGAGCACTAATGCTCTTGGCTGTTGCTAGGCAGTCAAGGCCTTTTCTGCTCCTCACCCCACCCCACCAGTGGGGGTGCACCAGCGGGGGGTGCACAAGAAGTTGGGAGGGGACACAGCTGGGACAGCTGACCCCAACTGACCAAAGAGATATTCCAGACCATGCGATGTCATGCTTAGCATATAGAGCTGGGGGAAGAAGAAGGAAGAGGGGGACATTTGGAGTGATGGTGTTTGTCTTCCCAAGCAACCATTAGGTGTGATGGAGCCCTGCTTCCCTGGAGACGGCTGAACACCTGCCTGCCCATGGGAAGCAGTGAATTAAGTCCTTGTTTTGCTTTGCTTGCAAGTGTGGCTTTTGCTTTACTTATTAAACAGTCTTTACCTCAACATGAGTTTTTCCTCACCTTTTACTCTTGCAATTCTCTCCCCCATCCCACTGAGGGGCTAGCGAGTGAGCGGCTGCATGGTCCTTGCTGCTGGCTGGGGTTAAACCATAACATTAACAGAATGGGGGCACGAGTAATAGCAGACAATGACAGATTAGCTCATCTTTGGCATGCTTGGTATTTATTTTTGTTAAGTTAACTTTTTTGCTTTTCTATTTGTATGATAGCTGGGCCACCAGGGTGTATTGAAATAGTCCTGTGACATATTTTGTTCCCTTAGTTTCATCTGCCACGCAGAAATTCCACTTGTTAAAATAAAAACAATAACCACTCCTCATTTCCTGCAAAATACTAAGTCATAAGGTGCTTAAGGGTGTTGTGCAAAAGCCAGAGGATATTTATTTGAAAGGGCAAGGAGAATTGCATTGGGGTGGGGAGGAAGTAAAAAGAAGTGTTCTGGGGATTTTTACTTTGAATTCTATGTTTGAAAAATATTTATCCATACATACTAAAATTAATCAAAACAGTTCATGAAGTTTGAGAAAGCTTTAACACCTTTTGAAATCTTTTTTTTTCTGTCCTCCTTTGACAGGATATTACTAGTTGTTGCACTGGAAGAGAAAAATCTTGCACAGTCTTTCTTTGTAGACTGTCATGCAATAAATTATTTTCTGCTTCTAGCTGATATCACAACCTCTTTACATCTCTAAAGCTATCCATACTTCAATTCTCAGAAATGCTGTTTCCACAAACTGCAATGCAACCAGTTTTATATACAAGTTGTCTTGAGGAAAAATGTACTATGTACAATTATTACATGTACAGGCTAGGCTTACTGAATTCAGTCCTGCCATTTGGAATGATTTCAAGAGAAATTCCTCCTCCCATATATAGTTTTTTTGGTTGGTTGGTTGGATTTGTTTTTTTGGTGGTTGTTTTTTATATATTTTATTTGAGCAGGACTTTAGATAAATCCTAAAAACTTGTTTAGAGCCTTGGCAACGGTAGTGAATCACATGATTCAGGATTATGAAAGTCATTGGGACTTAGCTGTAACATAAACTGTATATCTGTACTTAAATATAATACCAACTGATGTGATAAGTAGGTATAAACTATAACCCTATGCTCAAGCTTTATACCTGGTGAAATACATGAAATAAGGATATCAATTCTCTCCACCACTTCTTCCCTATTTTCTATGAGTTGAAGGAGGCTACTTGATGTACCTGAAGTAGTGAAAGTGTGAAAAATTGAAATGAAAATTGAGAAAATGCAAAATATTTTGTTTTGTTATACCTTTTTAAGAGATAGGAGTAGATAGAAGCAAGTTTACTCACACAAATCCACAGTATTTCCAGGAATAAAAATGTAAATAAAAATGTAAATACTTTATCTGCTTCAGAGAATAGCTGTAGGGAGGCACTTGAGCATTACACTGTATACCCAAGAGAAGCTTATATAAGGAGAAGGAAGAAGCTCTCCAATAATGTGTCTGACAAAACCTACTGAAGGAATATAAAGTACGAGTTTCCTGAAGCCTGTAATTTACACAACTCCTAACAAATTACATAAGTACCTTAGATTAATCTACTGCCGTTTACAACTGAATGCTTTAAAAGGTATAAAAATGATCAGCTCTCAAAACTCTTTAGCATCAAAAAAGGGACCAATCTATGCAGATTTTCCCCATGGAATAGCACAAGTCTTTGTAAATGTTTTGCTTTTGAGAAGAATCCAACTCATCTCTGTGAACATTCAACTACAAACATGGGGCCAAATGCTTTTCCAAGTTCTCTTGTAATTTCACCTTAGATAGGATGGCAGCAGCGTCTTGTGCTTTCAGGAACACTGAGAAATGAGGTTTTTTTATTCTAGACCATAGAAAAATACAAGCTTCTTTCTCTCTTTTTTTTTGATGTGGTCAAATATAGCTTTCAGCTGGATAGTGATGTAGCTTACAGTAAAAAATAAGAAGTTTCTGAACTCAGTTTTGTGGGAACATTAATGTTAACCAGACAGTAATGTTACAGAGTTCCTTGTCTTATTTCTGTATTCAGGTGAATTTTGGGGCCCACATATCTGGGATAGATTTAAAGCTTCCAGCAACCAGTAGTGATGCTCTTTGGTATAAAGTATTTCAGCAGAAAATATTAATGCAAAGTGCTATCCATAATTGTTCTAAGAAAGATGCTGCTGTATTTACTCATCTTGCTGTATCTATCTTCTAAATAAGTTTGTTATAATGAGCTCTGACTTTGTTGGAGCTTATAAGCAGTTGGGATCCCTCACACACTATGCTCAACTTTTTAAGGACATACTGTAAAGCTCAACTCCCTGGTCACATTAGGGAATAGAACCCTTCTATGAGATAATAACTAATGTTTTTGTGAACAAAAATAAAAGGAGTGGAAAAAAAAAACCCAAACAAACCCCAAATCTGCATTTTCTCTTCATGACAGCTTAGTGTTGTACATGCTTTTTATCAAAAGGAGAGTGAGAAATACATGCAGGGGTCTATGATAACTGTTGATTTTAGTGAGAAGGAAACCAGGAATACAAAACTAAGAAGGAACTTTAAAGTTTTCACTTCAGATTTTAAGAAGCTAATATAAAGACACACATGCTCCTTATCGAGTACATGATTCTGTGTTGACCTGAAGAAGCAATTTGGTCCTCATCCTCATTCCATCCGTTCCACTTGNTGTTTGCATTGGGGCTGGTAGAGAGCTTCAGCTCTTCACTTCCTTCCTTCTGCAACAGCAACACCACTAGATCATGAAATGAACTCCCTGGACCTCTTTTTGAATGGCCAGGAAATTTGCATATTGGATTATACATTATGCAATATGGATATCTAGAAAATGGGCTACTCTGAATGATGGCTTCCATTAAGACTCTACAGATTTTTTTTATTTCCTCTACTATACTTCTGTTTTATAGGAAATTAAATTGTCTTGACTAAATGAGGCTTAACCATACCTTAATGTTTTCCTTTGTGAGGGACAGTAGTGCTATTCCCCAAAGCTATGTTTTCCTGCCACTTAGTATTTTTTCTTCCAAAGAGAAGCCTGGAGTAAAGGCTACCATCATTTCCATTTTATTGTGAAGTGAATTATAGTTGTATTCACAATTCCATATAATAGTGATTATCTCCAGACATTAATCAAGAAGAAATATTTTTTTCTATTTTGTGGGTTTTGTTGTTGTTTTTTTCTCCTGAATTGTATTGTTTTTCATTAGAAATACTTTTAAAAAGTTATAAAGGTGTTACAGATTTACTGTGGGTCAGTTACTTATATTCTGAATTTCCACTGCCTACCTGTACTTCATATTATTTTTTAACCTGGTAGAGTGACACTGAAAGACTTTTTTTTCTCTTCTCTTAACAAACATATATTTTCTAGAATCAAATTCCTAAATGTGTTAGTTGTACTTTTATAATACAGCTTACCATTTTAAGAACACTTCAGTTGCTCTGCAGTATCAAAGAGCATCCTATTAAATTAAGTTGGCATCAAGAAATATGTTGTGCTCCTGCAAAAGGAAACACTCTCACAACTTATGGAGAAATCTTAATGTCAACGATCACTTTGCTTACGTATTTATCCTAATTATAAAACATTTTCTTTTTTTTAAGTGAATCTTACATAATATCCGAAGTGTCTATTTTACATATCAAATTGAAAGCTTCTCTTCAATCTGGTTCTCAAACTATAATATGCAAAACATAAAAGGATTCTACTTATGGAATTGTAGAATATTTCAAGATATCTATTTTGAATTTCCTTTTGTTTCCTTTAAATATTTGGCCTTATATATTAAGTCATATTCTCTTTCCTCGGGGATGTATGTCTTAACTACTGCATGCAACTTCTAATGTTCTGTCTTTGTTCTCTCTGCTTCTACTCTAGTTTACAAGGAGACCAAAGTTTAGGACATTAGCGTTGGAAGAGTTTAGAGTGTTCACTTAATCAAGTTGGGATAATTGACAGGGTAGATAAACTAGCATTTCCAAAATGGTTACTACTAAAACTATAGTAGACCTTTACATACTTTTAGTTTCTAAATGACTTGATACATTATTCTGAATGATGAAAATAATGGCTGTATCAAGTAAAAAACTGCAGGAAAACTATCTTGGATACAATAATATTGAGTAATTTTGTTGAGGAACTGAATGATGGAATAGATGGTGCGTTTATTAAATTCAAGGCAAAAGAAAGATGGTTGCTGCCATCAGGCATGTTGAAGCCTGGGTTAAAATTCAAAATAAACTTGCACTTCACTTTTTTAGGTCTTTTCTCTGATTTGTCGGTTCCATAAGTAAGAACACTTTTAAGAAAAAGATGGAAGAGCTACAAAGGAACACAAAATGGATATAACCTAATAACATCATGCCAATATTTGCTTTATATGCAAAAGGCAATACTTCCATCTATAAAATAAATGCAGTAATCCTTCCATTTGACTCAACACTGGTCAGGTTAAGTGTGTTGTAGTAAATTAAATATGCCAGGGACTCTGTCATGAAGAACAGCTGGCAGAGAATGGCTCATATCACTCCATTATACCACTTCCTACCTTTCAAAAAAGGATGATTTGATCTAGAATGCCTACCGGGAAATTTCCTTTTGTGTCCTTGAGAATTGTTTTGGAAAATGCTAATTTGTGTGGGCCAAAACATGACAAAGAGCCATTCTAAAAATGTAACTGTATAAGAAACTGAGTTTCACAACCTGTAAGTGTTCCGTGGCAGTATTTATTTTACTAATGTAAAAATAGGTGTGGGCTGCTATTTACAGCCACAGGCATCTCAAGAAAGATATATAACACTGAAGAGACTTGGGCAGAACCAAAAATATAATTAGGTATCTAATAAAATGGCTTATAAGGAGACATCTGAATGAACTGCAATTATTTATCCTAAAGAAGAGTTGATTGTCCTTCCATCTCTCGCTCTTCCTTCCCTCTCCTTGCCTAAGTGTTTTTTTCAAATAAGTAAAAATATTGCACTGTTTTGCTCAAAAAAAATGGAACAATTTCTTTTGTGACCATGACAAATAGGACAAGAGTCCTATTAAAGTCTAAACTTTATCAAGGAATCTTTGGATAAGTCATGCAGAAAGCATTCTATTATTAAACAACAGAGTGTTAAAATAGATTGCTTAAGTACATTATAGAGACCCAATCCTTGGAAGTCTTAGAATATCCTTGCAATAATCTTAGAAATATTCCTTTAAGAGTGGTATTGGTATAGGTCTTGGGAATGAAGGAGGGATATTAAATAAGCTTTCTTGCCTTGGTTTTCTATAATTGTCTTGAAACAATTGTACATTGCTGAATGTATTTATGAAAAATCATCATATCCCCTTAAGTTCAGCTATACTCTAGTATAAAGGGAAATCAGTCTCTTCTATTTTTGGTGTTCTTTTATTTTTGACTAAAATTTGTTTTATATGCAGCCATATCTGATTTTACATATGCAGAAAAAGTAATGCTTCCCTAGTTTGTGATCTCCTCAGTTACTTATTAACTGTTTATTCAGACATAATAATAAAGCAAATTCTTACATAGTTTCATACACCATAGGTGTTTCTTCATCTTTTTTTCATACATTGATGTCAAGGAATATTTATCTGGGCTGTGTTTATTAGCTGTCTCCTGGTATACAGCTGCTCTCTATTTAATATTAAAGCAATTGCATTGAAAGCAAGCTGCTATTCCAAAATACACAAATATGTGTGTAGGTTAGGTCTGCCATCTTCTTGTTTGTTTTCTTTCAAATCTGGCTGTGAAAATAAAAAAATTAAAACAAAATATGTTGACTTCATATTTTCCAGTACACTCTTAATGAAACTATTAAATTATAAAAATAAGTCCCAGTACTGATCTCTGTGGTGTTCTACTTGATGTTGTACTTTTCTCCATATGGAGATCAAAATCACAATTATAACAGAGTTTAAACTTATTTCTAATGAACTGGGAAACAGCTAAGTTGAAAAACAGCTTACTCAAAAGCTTGTTCACAATATATCCACCTTCTTCACTGCAATGTTAGTCTAAAATTCTGCATCTGCTGACAAGCCATTAATTTCAACAAGAGATGACATAGATTCTGTGGATTTTCACTTACCATGAGCCAGCAATGTGCACTTGCAGCCCAGAAAGCCAACCACATCCTGGGCTGCATCAAAAGAAGCATGGCCAGCAGGTTGAGGGAGTTGATTCTGCCCCTCTACTCTGCTCTGGTGAGACCCCACCTGGAGTACTGTGTCCAGCTCTGGGGTCCCCAACAGCAGAAGGATATGGACATGCTGGAGCAAGTCCAGAGGAGGGCCACAAAGATGGTCAAAGCATCTCTCTTATGAAGACAGGCTGAGAGAGTTGGGTTTGTTCAGCCTGGAGTAGAGAAGGCTCTGGGGATAGCCTTATAGCAGCCTTCCAGTACCTGAAGGGGGCCTACAGGCAAAATGGTGAGGGACTCGTTATCAGTGAGTGTAGCGATAGGATGAGGGGTAACAGTTTTAAACTGAAAGAGGGTAGATTTAGATTAGGTATTAGAAAGAAGTTCTTTACTGTGAGGGTGGTGAGACACTGGAACAGGTTGCCCAGGGAAGTTGTGGATGCTCTGTCCCTGGAAGCGTTCAAGGCCAGGCTGGATGGGTCTTTGAGCAACCTGGTCTAGTGGGAGGTGTCCCTGCCTATGGCAGGGGGGTTGGAACTCGGTGATCTCTCAGCTCCCTTCCAAATCTAACCATTCCATCATTCTATCAAATGCTGTGGGAATTGGACTGTAGTCTTTAGTTTACACTGTGACCAAGAACCTCAGATATTTATCAACTTTTCCTGCAACAGTTACCATTTTAACAAATAATTAACAAGCATTATCAAACTCTTGATAATGCTGTTCCTTAGTTGTTATTTTTTTCCCAAACATACTGTATTAGCTGTATATATTCATGTGTGTACTAATATTTGTTCTTTAAATTTCCTATGTACAGAAATATTAGTTTTCCTAGTGTGCTGAATTATTGTTTACTGCTTTGTTTCAAAGTTTTTTTCCAAGGGTAGAAATTCATACTTAGTGTAGGTGGTGGAAGACTCAAGCTGTATTATTTTTACCATTGTTTTCCAAGTCTAGTTTTTGTATTTTATATATTTGTAAATATATTTATATTTTATAAATATTTATTTTTACAGTTTAGTGTATGTGAGTCTCTGTACTTCTACTTATAAATGAAAGTATTGTATTTACATTCATCAATAATAATTTTTAAGTGTATTCTGAGCTTCAACTCCTTTAAAGTTTTTATATATATTCAATTTCTAGGCTTGTCAGTCTTGAAAGTTTTAGCTACTGCTCTTCAAGAATTACTTATAGTTGAATTTTTCCTTCCAGGAAACTTAATTCCTTTTTTGTTAAGTCAAGCAAATTTTCCTTGAGAAAATCAAGCTGAAATTATAACAGTTTCTATTATTTCCTCTGTTTTTCTATTATTTCTAAAAAGACTTGTTTGCCCTGTCTATAGCTTCCTATGACATAAACATTCTAATGATGTAAGGTTGTAGTTTATTATACGTGTACTGAAAAAAAATGAATAAAAGCTCAAAATTCATATTCATAAAAAATTATTATGTATACCCATTGGACATTCAAATAGCCTTATTAATAAAGTGGAAAAAATAGAACACACAAGCTGGTTTTACTTCAATAAACACAAAGTACCCCCTTGTATTATATTTTATAACAGCACTATTCATGTTAATAAGGTGGTGCCTTGGTTTTCATTTCATTTATTTATTTCACTTCAGTCATTTTATCGTTCTCAGTCTGGCAGACTTCCAGTGTTTCAGTTTAGCTTTTTTTTTTTTCTCCCAATTATTCACGAATCACAATAATCAGATATTCCACTGAGATATATACTCACATACTTTTAAAATGGCAGCTTTATAAGGCAACTGTAATGCAGAATGCCTTACAATGACCCCACCTGGAAGCTCAGTACTTGGTGAATCTTTGTGTTATCTTTCTTGCTAAGCTCTCTATATTACTGGAGCTGTAATTTACAGACATAAATATGATATGGATATCTGTAATAGTTCAACACAACTTGTTTGGAAAATATGGCAGAACAGACAGGATTTTTGTTGCATGGGAAGAAAAATAAATACAAGATATCACCTTTAAACCAATTAAATCTTTTCAATTGTAGAGAAGGAAATTTTGAAGAAGACTTTACAGCTTGAGAAATTTTGTGTTTAACCTCGGGGGACCAACTCTAGCATATTCAATAAATAGTATTATACATAATTTTGCATGTGTGTTGATTGAAACACAATGAGCTGTATATGCTTACATATACGAGTAAGCTTTTGGACAGATTGAAGGACAACAAGGTAAAAAATAATCTTATTTTGTAACTTTGTCATTCACTTTTAACTTTGATTTCTCTGAATGTGAGATTTTATACTGTTTATGTGTGTTGTATGCCAGGAAAAAAAAATCAGCTGTGTAGGCAGAAAGCCAATGAACAGCCTTTTATATATATGTGTGTGTTTCTGTGTGTAAACAATACTGTAAAACAAAATTTTATGTATTATGTTTTAAAGACACAACATTCTGCATGCAATGAAAACATCAACAAATTGTGAAAGAAGGTTGACAGGGAGCACCCAAGGCAGTTAATTACCTGGGAAGCGATATTTAGCATGGCGATTTTCTGTGGCCTGTTCATTTGGTTAAACAGCGCTGCAGAATCCCCTCTACCCATTCAAGTGGAATGTGTGCTGGCTGTTGCGAGCATGAATGGTAATTAACCCGGCGTGATTCTGAAAGTGGATCAATCAGCACACAGTACAAAATCACTATGTAGACGAAGGAAAACAAGCAAGTTATATTTGTGAGCCAGAGTAGAATTCACCCTTTTTGAATATTATTATAAATTTTCTCAGAAAAAAAAATATGGGGGGNAGTCCTGATACTACTACTTGTATGCACAAGGATTTCTGAAGCCCATGGAAAAACACTGAGAGCCGTGAAGCACAGGAAAGAACCTTCTCCAAAGGGAGCCAAATAAGAAAGGTAAGTGTATTAAAATAATGTAGAAAAGTTCAGGAGAGGTTATGAATTTGTTAATGTCCATGTAATATTCATCCAGCTCCTGAGAGCCTTTATCCTGCAATCTCAGTGAAGTGGAGCTCTGTTTGTTAAGAGCATAGGCAAAATGGAGTAAGTAAATGTAAGTGTAAGTAGGAAGGTGGTGATGATACAGTGGGACTTTGCAGTTTAAGACTATATTGTCCTTCATGAGCACTAGGAGGTCAACTTAATGATCAGTGGTTACATGGCACCTGCTTACTTGCCTGAAATCTAAATAGCAAACTGTGTTCTATGGCTATGCAACAAGTTTTCCAAAAAAGGTTCCTTTCTATCCTGGAGCATTTTCCCTTACCAGATTTTGAAGTCCTGTTATGAAGTGTGGAAGTTTGAATTTTCAGTTAAAATGCGAAAGAATTTAAACAATGATCCCATTACCTTTTTTTTCCCCCAAATTACATGACATCAAGTGATTTTGAACTAAATAAAAGTGTTTGAAAACCCATATTCATCAAATAACTGACTGCAACTACGGCAGTATTAATCCTGTGGAAAGGGCAGTCACTACAAGAACAACGAGGTACCACGGAAATCCAAGCCTTTCTCCAAATTATTACACCCTTGTATTAAAAGGGGAAAATTGCAGAAAGCAAACTGGGAGCCGATCTTCTCATGTTTTGAAATGCAGTTTGCTCTTATGTTGGCAGGTGTTATCAGGCACTAGTCCAAGGCGCACGCCATCAGCTTGGCTTTTTAGAGCTACATGTCAAAGGTCTTAATAGATGTTTCACAACTTTTCAAATAATATTTAGTGGGTTTTTTTTTAAGAAGAAACTTATCTTCCATTTTTCCACACAAAATTCATCCCAGGTTTTTTTGATAATGTCGAATTTATTTTCTTGTTCTTAGTAGAGGTGTATTTAACTATTCGTCACTGATACTTTTGCTAGGTATAAATTGTCAAACATCTCTTCAGGAGGCCTGTATGCACTTCTTCTATTTATACACATGATAACAACTTGATTTTGCTGAAAATTGTATTCAGCTTTGTAAAAACATAAAATATGTAAGATATGAACAATCAGAAGCTTTCTCCTCAAGTGGGAGAGCTTTTGAGAAAGGGTTGAATAATGCCTTTCATTTTCCCCATATTCACTGCCACTCATTCCACCCCACACACACTTCAGATGATACCTTATCTATAAATAATGGGTTTCTGTTGTCATCTCTTCTAATGCTGTCCTCACAGATGCAAAACTGTGCCAAGATTTAAATAATTCTCACTTCCTGGAAGTGATTAACATAAGTCAACTGATTTACTTCCATCTGTCAGGTGGCAAAAGATTAACCAACAGTGCTAAAGCATGTAATTTGTGGTGGTTCACTGTCATGAGAGACAAACAAGTCTCCTAATTGGAAATTGACAGCTCTGGCACTCATTTGAGCTAAGCTTTTGCTTGCATTAGCTCTTGAGTCACTTTGTTCAATCTATAGCTAGTCATTAAAACACCATGAACGTTCTCTGCAGGTACGTAAAGCCAGATCCTTGCCTGTGGCAGACTTAATTAAGGTAACAGCTGGATATTCAATCTTCACATAAAAAGAGGAAAATGCAAGTAATCTTAATGCTTCTCACAGCACCATGAGAGGAAAGTGTTGCATAAGCCGGGAATGATCTTGTCATGATGGTATAATAATATAAATAGTAAAAAAGAAAATTTAAATGTTAGAGGGGGAAAAAAAGACTAATTTCTGTCAGACATCAACTCAAACAATGACTAAACTATAACAACATATGTAAACTGATCACACTATATGGGCAAATGGCTTCATTTCAAAACTAAACATCTGCAGGCTTGAAGTGTTAGGATATGGTTCTGAATTTAAATGAGCTAAAGATTTTTGTAATGTAATTTCATTCTAGGAAATATTTATTTATGGAGATTCTTCTCTGCAAACAGAAGCGCAAAGAACAAAATTATAACTTGTGACAGAACCACTGAGTATGTACAATGTATATCCTACAATTTTTTACCCTAATATGTTTGGAAGACTATGTGGATATGTAATCAGGACACATTCCTGGAAGTGGAAGTGGAAGAAGGAGAAAGGTACAGACAATTTCTGTTTATAGTGTACTTACTAGCTCTTGTACAATGATTGAGTATCATTGTTTTTCTGTTCAAGTGGCCTTTAAACAATACTATTTGGGATGTCCACACTATGGAGATTGGTCTTGCAACCATGTCTCAAAAACCTTACCATTAAACGATCAAGCTGTGTTTCTGAAGTGGTGGGTTAGTTCATAGCATCATAGAATACCAGGTTGGAAGGGACCTCAAGGATCATCTGGTCCAACCTTTCCTGGCAAAAACACAGTCCAGACAAGATGGGCCTGCACCCTGTCTGGCTGAATCTTAAAAGTTTTGGGGAATCCACCACTTCCCTGGGGAGATTATTCCAATGGCTGATTGTCCTCATTGTGAAAAATTTTCCTCTTGTGTCCAATCAGAATCTTCCCGGGAGTAACTTGTACCCATTACCCCTCGTGTTTTCCATGTGACTCCTTGTAAAAAGGGAGTCTTCGTCTTCTTTGTAGACACCCTTTAAATGCTGGAACATGGTGATAAGGTGCCCCCTAAGCTTTCTTTTCTGAAGGATGAGCAAACCCAGTTCTCTCAGCCTTTCCTCATATGGCAGGCTTCCCAGTCCTTTGATCATCTTCACAACCCTTCTTTGGACCCCCTCCAGCCTGTCCACATCTTTTTTGCGTAGCAGGGACCGAAACTGGATACGGTATTCCAGGTGTGGCCTGACAAGCGCTGAGTAGAGTGGGATAATGACTTCTTTATCTCTGCTGGTGATGCCCTTGTTGATGTTGTATATTTTTACTTGTTATTGGAAGGTTTTGGAAGAATCCTGCATTTCCACTGACTGGAATTTTCCTTTTCATTGTTAGACTAAACAGAAGAACAGAATAGAGAACAGAAAGTTTTGTATTTCTGCTTCATCTATATCGCTCATTTTCAGTTGCACCTGGAATATTGTATTGAATTTTAGCAATCTTGTTATCAGTATTTTCTTTCACAAACTGTGGAGAGTCAGAAAAAAGCAAAAGAATTTCTCATGAAGTTATAAAAAGATAAATTACTTTTTTATCTACTTTAACATAGCAGCAAAGGTGAAAAAGAAACTACTAAATTCTGGACAGCAGTGTGAGTTGTCTGTTTAGGGATGGTTCATGCTGAAGCAGGGTTGTGTAGTTGGATCACTGGTAGATTCCCATAAGGATTTATCTTTCAGGGCTAACAGTCACAGTAGGCTAAAAAATAATGACACTTTTAAAAAAAACAAGTCTTTAAAAAGCAATAGATGTGGGTTCTTTGTGTTACAATAGCTGAGTCCCTGATGTAACCTCAGAGAAGTTAATAAAGCTGCAGTAAAGATAAAGCTGTCCTAATCTCTGTCAGTCTTAAATATACATTTTTCAAATCCATGTCATCAGCTTTTCTCCAGTCTTTACTTTGGTTTTACATGTTGTAATCTTTTATTGCATCCCACTCAGTGCCATAAAGGGACTTCTTTTCATCCTTATTAGGCTTACTTATTAAGGATTCTCACAGCAGCTATTCTATGTGCATGAAAACAGTGGGAAAGATGTGAAAAAATATACAAGTGGAAGTATGGGAGTGAGGTAATTGAAAAGTGTTAGATCCTACAGCTAGCCCTCAGTAAAGGAAGTGGACAGGTGCTATAAGGGATATTGCTTAAGTTAATGAGCAAGAGAAACAGATAACAAGAAGTAAGTACTGAAATGATAACAGAAAATTCTCTTTTCAGGGGTGCAGCTTGGAAGAAGTAATATTACAACTTCCTCAGAAAACCATTGGCTCCGAGAGAATGATATAGAATAGCAAGACCACAATTTCTCATTTTTGAATGACTGGAATTGCATAGCCTGAAGTTTACCTTCTCCTTTCCTATTCCTACTGCTAATATATAATCAAAGTGGCAAGGAATGAAAACATTAAATCTATGCCTATTTAATACTCTCAATTTTTTTTTCATTAAATGCATTTCAGCTAAGGTCTGAGATTTGGCTAGTTCATATTTCAAATAGTTCAAGGTTCCTTTTTATTTGTTTTACAGTTTTCAAAAAAATATGTTTTCATGAAGATTTAAAAAAATACACCACTGAGATATTGGCTTCTAGTGACAAACTTCTGAGACATCTGAATGGGCTGACAGATACAACTAACAGCTTGCACCATTCTGGAAGAACTGAAGGCCAGGAAGGTTGTCCTGAAGTGGTGCTAGACATCTGTACTCAGGCAACTGAATTTCATACTTTTTTCTTTTTTTAATAAAGAAAAAAGGTATTTCTTCTTGAAAATAGAGGAGTTCTCAGTCTAATGTGAATATGTTCAATTACTTTAGCATGTCTAAAAGGGCACGTGGCTGCTAAAGGTCAGGCAACTGAATCCCACCAATGTTACCTCAAAATAGAATGTCACCTGCAGCAGGTGCTGAAAATGCTCTTAAATTGATTAGGGTGACTGTTTTTTTGTTGTTGTTGGTGGTGGTGGTTTTTGTTGTTGTGAAGAATAAAAGCTCATACATGTTGCCATAACAGGTAACATTAATAGTGTACTTCTGTTTGTCAGGCTTTTGTCTCAAACACCACGGTATCTGAAGCCACAGAAGGAGGAGCAAGAAAGTTTACATAAGACAGTGCTGGAACTTGAATGTTGGCACTTACCTTGAAACATGAATGACATCTAATGTATTTTTATAGTAAATTTTATTACCAGTGGAAATTGCTTTAATTTTCATGAGCAACAGGCACTTCAGAAGAACAGTAAATCCACAAAATGGTTTAGTTTTGCAAGGACTATAAAGATTCTCATTACCAAAACAGTTGTAGAAAAAGCTTATGCATGACTTTCTTTATTAAAGGAAAAATTGTTCACTTCTTTTTGTTAATAAGGCCATAGTTCCTTTGTTAAAGCACAGCATATAAAAAATGAGTGCTGCTCTGCAGAGAGAGACTTGGGGAAGGAAGACAAACTACTTCAGAAGAAATGCGCCTTTTTCTGATTGCAGAAGGAGTAGCTAACATAGTTGATATACCTTTAACCAAACCTTATTGATTTTATTTGTAACAACTTTAGAATGTATTAAGTATCTGGAACTCTCGGGTCTAATTCCTTAAATGGTATTTGCAAATAGTTTTGGTTCCAAATATTTAATATTATGTGGAACAGCAGATGGTTGATGGAAACTATTGTTGAGATATTTATTTTAGAAGAACATCCAGAAATTTCCTCTTATTTTTTAAACCATTTATAACTTATCAACAATTCCAGGTTATATTTTTTTACGTTTCGGTCTTTTTCAGTATGTGCTGCATTTACACACAAACATTTGAAAAAATAAATAACGAAAAAGAAGCCTTATTTGTGTGTGTGTGTAATTGTTTCTTTACCTGCAGCCTACTCCAGAAGCCTAAAATGAGAGTGAGTAGTACCAGGCTTGCAGATCGCTTCCTAATGTATGAGTTTTTTCATTAAACAGAATAACATGAATATAACATGAGACAATCTTGTTTCTCATTATGTTAGTTGGGATTGTTAAAGTTTCAACACTGTGTCTAGCTTCATCCATGTTAAATGAAGGCTAGAAACCATTCAGTTACCCAACCCTCTAGCGATTCAACCACCTCACTTATTAAATGTGTTTTCTCCTGATCTTTTTAAAGATTTCTAAATTATAGGGGCATTTACATTGCTTCTCACAAGTAGATTTTTTTTTCAGTTTTAGCTGTCCAGGGTCAATAATGGCATTTATTTTGTATTTATAAAGACAGCGATGAAAATAAATCAATGATTGATTCTGATGAGTAAAACCACAGTGGGGAAAAAGCTCTCATTAGTGTAAGATAATATTTTCTATGCTCAGTATTGCTGTTTGTGTGTAATGAAGATTTGGTCAAAATGTTGCTTTATCAGTATTCTTTAAGAAAAAATTGAAACCTCAAAAATAAGTACATAGCAATTTAGTTATAGTGATGATGGATGAAGTTAAAAGCATTGAAAGCTCTATTTTAACATTCACTGAAAAAATCAGGTACCTGTTGGTACTTTGACATTGTGTTTTCTTGTCTAATCCTTATTTTCTGAGCACAATAAAACAGAAAAAGGGAAAATAAAATGTAATGGAGATGATTTTGGTTTGAACTAGCAGAAAGGAAAGAGAAAACTGATGCCAATAGATGGAAGCAAGAAAAAAACCTTTAAACAGCTTGGAACATCCTGGCCTGACATTCTTACACTACAACATTGTGTTTGACACCTGAAATGATTGCCAGACACCAAAAATGACTGCCAAACACTAGTACATCTGGTGTATGTGATCAGGGAATACTGCTGAGCGAGTTCTTGGGAATATGCATTTGCAATTTACTTGTTCTTAAAGGCTGATGAAGATGTGTTTTGTCACAGGTTCACGGGATCATTACCTGACATTAGGATTTTCAGGGAAGTGAAAAGACTAATGGCTTTGTATAGAGCCCTTTTTGTCCTGGTTTGAGGTAAAACAGAACCAATTTTCTGTTCAGTAATTCTACGTTTCAGCTAAGCCTCTTCTAACTCTCTGAAATTAACGGCATATTTTTAAGACAGTAGTCCACTTCCAGAGTGATATGACCTAGTGTTTATAATTTATGCCAAGGAATGGTATGCAGAGAGGCTCTTGCTTGTACTTACTGCTATAACACCCAAGGCCAGATAACTGTTATAAGCCCCATTGGAGGGTCAGAAGCAGAAAAGCGTAGAGGGGTCGCACCTGTGGGGAGGAGAGGACAGGACAGGTGACCCAAAACTGACCAACAGGGTATTCCATCCCATCTGCCTCATGCTCAGTATAAAAGCTGAGGGATCAAAGGGGTCAGCTCTCTTTCTTCACTGGCCCGAGTCCAAGAGGACGCTCTCTGTTCTTCTTCCTTTGATCCCGATCCACTCATTCCTGAATCCAGTTCCTGAGTCCAGCTCCCATCCGTTGCTGAGTCCAGTCTGGGACTTTCCTAGTGCCTGCCAGTGATGTGATCCTCATCCTGAGAGCTTGATACGAGTTTGTATATATGTATATATTTCATTATTTTCTTATTGATATTATTATCTTTCTCTTAATATTTTATTATTAATATTTTGTTAAAGTAGCCTCGTTTCTTTTAAACTCATAAGTTTCTTTTTCTCTTATTCTTCTCTCACTTGGGAGAGAAGTTAGAGAGCATCTGTCGTTCATTCTAGTGGCCAGCGCAGCCCAAACCACGACACAAGATTTTATGAATATCCTGACAGTGTGATATAGGTCACACCCTTCTGTTGTGTTGAATGCTACAGATTCCTTTGGTTCCAGGTTGTGGCCTGTTAATAATTATGCATTATGCGGAGTTTAGTGTACAAAGATAATATCAATCAGGGCAGAGAAGGAAAAATTATTAAATGCAGTATGACTGATATGAGGTTTTAGGAGAAACTCCAGAAATGAAAGTTGGGTTTCATAATACAAAATATATCACATCTTGATAGAAACTGAGAATAGATTTACTGTCGGTAATTAAAAGAACAGTAATTTTCAACAAAATATGCAGTAATAAGTTTTGTCCATGGAAGTAATTTTGTTCTGCGTGCCTTATGGTTATACAAGTTGTAGTATTATGTCTGTCCCTTCCTTCTTTGCAGCGTCTGGGCTGAAACTATGTTTTGTTGTTCTGTACCTGCATTTTTTTGGTCAGAAAGGTAACTACCTTTTTCTTGAATTTCAGGTGACAAATTCAATGTCTACAGTACCACTATGCCATGCTGATTGATCATTCAAATAATTTACTTTGCACAAGATAGCTCACCAGCTATCAGGAAGCATCCAGGAATCTTCATATAGCTGTGAGTTTATTAGATACTATGAAGTAAAGTAACTTTCTGGTATTTATAGAGTTAATCCAACTGAAACAGTAGAATGACTTTCATAAATTTTAATATGCTGGAACAGGATGGCGGAAGATGAGGGACAGCTGGGTTGAAAGCTAGATTTAGTTATTTCCATGTAACTTCCAGCAATTTCAAATGAAGTTGCACGTATGAACAAAGACAATATTCTTTTTCTTGTGGCTTAATTTCTTTAATGACATGGGTTTTTTAAGTAGTCCATTCAGCTACCAAGGGATCAATTAACTGGGATGGGTAGTAAACCTGGACTACAGGAGATATACTTAATTGTTATAATTTACTTTTACAATAAAATAACACAAAGTGAACAAGTCTAGTCATAACTTACTCCGATTAAAAAAGATGAATGAGTAAAATTGTACATATCAGAGTAATATACATGCAATATTAATACTGCATATATAATAAAATTACAGATAATATACTAACGGTATATGTACCACACTAATAAACTTCACATTATGAGAGTTCAAAACTAGGCAATGCAACTCAGAAGTAAAATATTGGATTTAAAAACAAAGCTGGAGGCTTAAATTAAAATATTGGATAGAAAGACAATAAAATATTGGATAGAAAGACAAGTGAAAATCAGAATGTTTTTTTTTGCATTCTTTACCCAGTGCTCTTATGAACAGTGATTTGGATTTACTAGTGATTGATCACTTATTGTTCTAAACCTTCATCAAAAATTGTGATTCATAAAGCAGAAGATGAGTAAAAGATACAAAATTATGTCAGTTTATGGTTTGGGTTTTTTTTTTCATTAAAGCTACCACGGTTATTATCCCTCCTTCCAAATTTCCTATACTTTTCTCTAAACTTCTTAAAAGACATGATCGGTTTGGGAGTGTTCTTATTGTCTTTGTCAGGTGATGAACTTCTGTTTCATTGCCCTGTAAGGATTTCTGGACATGAGAGAGGAGGAAAAAGCATTTTCCATGCAACTTGCTTACACACCACCTCCAAGCAACAGTTCCTGCAGGATCACAGGATAGCCAGATCCAGAGATCAGCTGCATTTCCTCAGTACATGCATTAAGAACAGCAGAAGTAAGTCAGCAAGAAAGCTTACTGTCACCGAGTATGTTCAGCTTGGGGAAGGGAGAATCAACCATTGATTTGATTAGGATAGTGAGAGAGTGAAACTGTGTTAAGGGGTATTAAATATGCAGGTTTTTCCAGCTGTATGGTTTGTGGAGATCTAGCAGTTTTTCAGTGGGGGGACAACCGCTGGAGCAAAAAGTCAATTGGTTGTGCTCCAGTTTACCTTATTTTCCTTTTCCTTTCTCTTTAACCCTCACTGCCTGATCAAAGTCATTTTGGAGCTTGCTTCTGGCCATCATCTCTTGCTGAGATATGCAGAATACATGGGATTATTTGTTTCTAATTACACAAATGATTCCTCCCTACAAGTCTTGACAGTCATTGCTGGCTTTTCTTACTGAGTTTCAGTACTGCTTTTTTTCTAGCCAAATATCAGTTTCTGCCTCTGAATATTCTCCAGCTCTGCATTTGCTTCTATGACATCGTGATTTTTCCATTTTTCAAATTATTACCCTAGGCAGTGTACTGTGTATGGCTGAATGGAGGCATGATATTTGAATGATTTCAAGAGTGTAGCAAGACTCTTCCATCCTGATTACTATATTTCTCAGTGGATTGGATGACTTGGAAAACAATCTCTTTGGAGACCTTTCTGTGTTCCCTCTACTTCCCCTCTGGAAGGCATTAAACATACAGACCAGTATCGTAATTCTACATAAATAGCTTAGATGTGATGGGGTCTCCTTGGGAGGAATTTATTCATAGCAACTGAAAATTAACACTCGGAATTTAAAATTGAACCTAGTTGTCTAAGGTTCTTAATTTAAAACGTTAGATTTTATCTGTTTAAAACATAATAAGCTTTAGTAGTTAAGAAAATATTACTTTATAAGCACTGAACCATAATTATCATCAAAACTGTTACCAAACTTTTGAATGCTGACCTGTTTTCAAGAAAGTAAGATATGGTACACCTTCAAGAGTTATCCCTGCCATCTTATTGCAAAAACATGCTGTATGATATCACTTACCCACACCACCAGCTGAGAAATGTTGCTTTAGGGTTTTCTGATGTATCAATATGGGAATTTCAAGAATATGCTGATATGTTTTTATGCTCATTTCTAATCTTTTGTTGCTCATTCTCGGTATGCTGTTTTAAGGGAAGTAAATAAGTTAAAATCTTGGTCTAAGAAAAAAGGATTAAGGGGCAGAAGGATGAAAAGGGATGATGGTTTATGTGTAATGGTCAAACTGAGAATTAGATAGCTTATCAGAACTGAAGAATGTCATCTAATGCTCATTTGCTTTTTACAGAAATCTCAGTTGGAACAGGCTATAAAGTAGTATTATTGGTACTGCACAGCACACTGCAGAAGAGAAGTATTGACAAGTTACAGCTTTGAGCATTTGCCATAATGCAGTGGAGATAGATCATGTAAGTGGGTTTGGTTTTGTTTTTTAATTATTATTTTCTCTTCTTTCCACCTACTTTAAAAGACTTTGTTTTGGTTTTGTTTTTACTGTTTTTACTGTAATCTCTTTAGGATTTTGACCTACAGCAACAATCTCAGAAGAGAAGCAAAAGAGTCATCTGGGAAAGGTTACTCTGATTTGATCTGCAGCTACTGCTCTGACTTAATCCTCCGCTGTGTATAGACTATAGGCTTCAGTATTAATAATATAATAGTGGTATGTTCTGCTGTGTCACAATTGGCAATAGGAAATTATTCTCCCACCTATTATTAATGCATTGTTAAGAGGAAAATATTTTCTGCTATCCATGAATATTTTCAAGTTTCACTCAAATCTGCATCAACTTGCATCAAATATTCATCAGTTTGCAGGACTGGACTCCCAGAATAATTATCTTGCCACAGGACAAGCTATGTGCTGAGACACAGATATATTTGATAATTTTTCTAAAGATAAGCTGCAAGAACGTTCTCCTAATGGATGGCAAATATATGTTGGTTACCAGTTTGATAGACACACTACAAATAAAATCTAGCGGCTGTCTACATTTTAATAAACAGTCTTTTTTTATATATTTGCCACACTTTTAAAGGATTTTTGTAATCCTCCATAAACAAGAATATTGTTTATATAATGCAAGCAGTTTTTGTTAGGTTACAAAAGCAAGAAAAGAAGAAGTGTTGTGTGGGTTATTTTTTGCATTTTACATTGGTACATAGGAATATTCAGTGTCATTTTAAACTGCTTTTCTTGTCTCTTGTCAGTTTAACTCAGACCTTTAATCTTATTGAAATGTCTGCCCTGTGCTGCCTCCATTTCTGATCTGTAATAAAATTAATAGATATGTCCTTATGTTGCTCTTGAGTAAGGAAAAACAATTTTGAACACTATAAACCAATAATTTTTTTTCCACGGAAGAGACAGGGATTGATGACATTACTGTGTGTACTTAGAGCAATTTCTGTATTATGGAAGGAAAATATGTTTCTTCTCTGATTAACTATTTCATTTTCTAGTTAGGATGCCAACATCAGTGCGTCCCTTGTGTGTTCTTTCTCTTTGCACTGTTCAATCTAGGTCATACTTTCTGTACTTTTCTGCACCTTTCTGCATGGCACAGTAAAAATTAGACAAGGTTAGAATTAGTGATAGGCTAAAATACCTAGAAATAATTTTAATAGTTATTGAGCTTAAAGCTATGAATATCCCACAAGGATTTACATTTGGACTCTGATTTCAGACTCAGTTGTACAGCACATTAACTCATTTGCAACCCTTAGTACTTTAATGCAATATTTCTATCCTGGGCTTGTTAACACTACATTAGATAATATTTACATATATGAATGATCATGAGCTGTTGTTTTTTGGTTTTGGGCTTTTTTTTTTCCACTTATTCCCAATCCCAAACAAAAAAAGAATGGAAAAGAAGATAAATTTGTGCACAGGTTATTTAAAAGGCCACAGTTTTGAAACAAAACTCAAGTAATATTTCATTAAAGTTCCCTTTGTTTCCCTATCATTAAAAAGTCCACAGTTATTTCAGAATCCAGAGCCTTCATAAACCACTTTTGACTGTCTACATTATACACAGATAAAACTAACAAGCAAATTCTGCTGCAGGAAAAAATCCCTTTGCAAGGTTCTAACATCAAAGACAAAAGGGTGAGTTAACAAAGAAATCCAGTAATTGCATTGCACAATTACCAAATTTAGGGCAGAATTCCACAGCAGTACTTATGTGCTCAATTCCCAATGATTTCAACGAAGCAGTGGTGGAGAGGAAAGCACTAAGCACCGTCTTTTATGTCTCCATAGAGAGAATTGTGAGCTCTTCTATTTTAAACATCTAGGTCCAGCACCCATCAAGAAAGGCAGAATGAAGGGGCTGCTTAGCTTGAAGAAGAGACAGAGGGAGGATATTATGAAATATGTTCAAAACTGATTAAGAAAAAGAAAAGATTAATTGTGCCCATAGTTGATTGAAAAAGAAGTAATAGGCTGAAAGTGCAGTGAGAAAGCTTTAAGTTAGGCACAAGGAATAGAACAGCTTCCTTACAGTAATGTTTGTAAGGCATTGATCAAGTAAGGTTTTTAAGATTAAGCCATGATGCTCCTAATCATCAGGTTGGTAACAGATACAGTTGATGCTGCCTTAAAGCAGGTTGTGTTTTAGATTACTCTAGATTTTTCTTGTAGCCATGGTAGTTTAGCCACTATTGAAATGTCAGAACAGAAACCACCACCACGAAGATCTTCGTTAACCTGGATGATAGCAAATGTTGCCTCTCTTAATATCACAGGGAGGTTTAGGCTGGAAGAGACCTCTGGAGATCATCTTGCGTAACCTTCCATTGAAAGCAGGACCTTAGATTATCCAGGGACCTGTCAAGCCAAGTCTTGAATATTTCCAGCGTGGAAGATTGCATCACTCCTCTGGGCTAAACATCCCAATGTTTAATTATTCTCATGATGAAGATTTTTTTTTCTTACATGCAAACAGAATTTCCCCTGAATCAACGTGTGCTCATTGCCTTTTGTCCTGTCACTGTCCATTCTTGTAGAAAGCGAATCTCCAACTTATGTATGATTACTTTTCACATTTTGGAAATGGAGTGATAGGATTGCTATTTCTGTCAAAATCTGCATTTCTATCGAAGAGATAAAAACAACCAAAGTTTTGACAAGTACCTGACTTTCCCCTGAGATCTCTTGCTAGTTCAGCCTTATTCTCAAAACAAAACCAACCAAACAAAGAAACTCACAAAACTAAAACCACTCTGGAGCATATGGAGCAACCATACAAGTGTGCCTGTTCCTATCTTCCCCAAAGACCAGGAGACTTATATGCAAAACTGGGAGATTTGTTTTCAAGTTTTTATGGTCCGAGTCTTGACTCAAGACTTCTCAACAGAACACCTCTGACTCACTGCATATTCTTTTGGTTAAGCACTTCCTAAAATGCTGCCATGATTTCAGCTGAGATAGAGTTAACTCTCTTACTAGCAGCTGGTATAATGCTATGTTTTAGATTCAGGCTGAAAACGGTGTTGGTAAAGCGCTGATGGTTTTGGTTGTTGCTAGGCTGTCAAGGCCTTTTCTGCTCCTCGTACTGCCCTGCTAGTGGGTAGGCTGGGAATGCACAAGAAGTTGGGAGGAGACACAGCCAGGACAGCTGCTCCCAACCGACCAAAGCAATATTCCATACCATGCGATGTCATGCTCCGGATATAAAGCTGGGGGAAGAAGAAGGAAGGGGGCAACATTAGAGTGATGGCATTTGTCTTCCCAAGTAACTATTAGGTGTGATGGCGCCCTGCTTTCCTGGAGATGGCTGAGCACCTGCCTGCCCATGGGAAGTGGTGAATGAATTCCTTGTTTTGCTTTGCTTGCACGCACGGCTTTTGCTTTACTCATTAAACTGTCTTTATCTCCACCCACAAGTTTTTTCTCCTTTTACTGTTCCGATTCTTTCCCCCATCCCACCAGGGGGAGAACGAGTGAGCAGCTGTGTGGTCCTAGTTGCTAGCTGGGGTTAAATCATGACAGATGCTACTATTAATATTGAGAGAGGTATTGTAGCCTACGGTCAGGAGTCCAAGCCAACTTTCACAGAAGTGTAGCAGAGAGTAAGCTTCTAAGAGATTCAACTACTTTTAATAATTAAATAACAGTTTTCAAATGTGGCATTTTTTGTATTAGAAATGTAGTATTGTGCTTTGATACTCACTTTTTTTTTAATGTTCTATATTTGCTTATACGAATACAAGAAGACAAGGGAGCAGAGAAAGGAATCCTTAACCCTGATTACTATTCACAAATCAAATGGAATATAGTAGCGCTATCCTAAAGTACCTTAAGATTTCTTAAAGCATGATTGTAGTTCCAAGTTGGTTTTACAAAAGGGTAGTCATAATTTCAATTGAATATCTTGCATCTTATGCCATTATCAGAGCAACTTATGTAAAAACTTTCTGGGGTTAGTATTCATTTATGTCATGGTTTTTGTAAGAATTTAAAAAAACACAGCAGACAATATTTATCAGAACATTTAAAACACCCAAAACTAGTTGGTCGCTCCTGATATTTTTTGCTTTAATATATACCATTTTAGTACTTAAGAACTAAGTTTCTCTCAGCTCTAATGTTACATGTTGTTGATATATAAACTGATTCTAAAAAAATAATACATTTAAGAATAATTCCTAGCCTTCAATATTGAGAAATCAGTGAACACAAGTGACTTGAAATCTGTTTTCATAAACTGTTGTGTTTTCAACTTTTTGAAGGCTTTTCTGAACTATAATTAGGCACGAGGAACTAGCTAAAATCTGTTCTTTAGCTGGAAAGCCAAACTTCCCTCCATCTCACTTTAACTCTAGCTGAACTGCCACAACCCTTGACATTTCAAATGCATTGAATATTTTATCATTCGATTCCTATGGATATGTTTTCTTTAGACATAATCCAAAGCAGCAGATCCAGAAATAGAAGAGTTTTGTTTTATTTTAAAGTTGACTTGCTCTGTCACACCTCATTTGTCATGCCATTCTGTGTCTCCTAAACAACCAAATACAATGATATGCTCCATAAAATATGAGTTATGCCTTCAAGACTCTATCCAGGTTGTTTCCATTTCTACTGGCAATGCATGTACATGTACTTTTTTTATATTCAGCTGATGGATCTTTGCTTATCATTTCTGAAAATAGGTAAATGGTGAACGGCAATTAATATTTGTGACATGCATTCTGTCTCTTGCAGAAATATATAGTAACTTCTCAGTCTAAACTCCTGGATTTTATTGCTCTGTTGGTTTGTTTTTTGGGGGGGTTTTGATGACCAAACTCAAGCAATTTTAAAACTACCATGATTTTCAGAAGGTGGGTACTTAGTATTTCTAAAAGGCAAGCTACTTGTGTCACAAACACTTTATTAAAATTAGCTACTTCTGATAATCTGGGGCACTTATGTATGATAGACAACTGGCAGGAAAGCCACCATGCAACACACTGGTCAGTTGGAAAAAAAAAAAAAAATTCTCTTTGCAAACAGGTAAACAGATGATCTACAGCACAAATCCTTCTGTTCATGCAGTCTACTTTCAGGTGCATCAGAAATCAGTATAATATGTTTTCAGAGCTGTTGTGAGCTGCTTAGTCTATATGCTAACAGTATGCAGAATCAGAGCCTGTGAAGGAAGGATCTTACTGCTTTGAATAAGAAAAAGTACTTTCTTAGGTACCAGAGAAGATAAAACAAGTAAACAGTCTGAACCTAATTCAAAGTTCATTGACGTCAATGAATTTCTTTCCCTTATTTAAGTACTATAGATTACATTACTGTCTGACATTCAAGTCATAATTATACAAATCTGCTCCATGTACTTGCTGTCATTTTTATAGATGTTTCATTCACTTAGAAAACAAACAAACCCACAATGTTCTGTTTGCTTTAGTATGCAAGAGATTTGAGTGCTTAAGAAATGTATTTACATTCCTTGTTGCCTGTAAATATGCCATTTGTGTGCAAACTCAGTGAGAGGTATGATAAAGCCAACTTCAGTTGTCAGATGATAAGAAAATATCATTCCTAAATCCGTTTCATCAGCTAATTTAAAAAAAAAAAGAACACCTGAGAAAGAAGGAAGGCGAGGATACTAGACTGCAGATTCCCGGAGGCAAAGTAATATATGGACTGAGCAAAGCCATTGGGAAGATAATTCCAATCAGATAGCTATAATGAGATAAACCAGATGGATATGATCACAACTAGTTTTAACTTTAGGAAATTAAAAAGAAAAAAGCAGAAAATTAGGAAGGTGTTAGAAGTATATAATTTAAAGCCCTTATCATGAAAAAGAGAACTAGACATAGAGCAATATTTGGAGGGTTAAGGAAAGCAATGTTTCCAATAGCTTTATTTCAGCAGTTTATTTGACTCCTCAAGCAGTTTTGTTTTGTTTTGATTTGTTGGGTTTTTTGTTTGTTTGTTTAAAACTGCCTTTTTTTTAAAAAAAAAAAAAAGGCAGTTACAGCTAATCTAGAAAATACAGTTCTCAATCACTCCAGGTTGCTAAAGGTTCAGTGTGCATTTGACTGTTTCCTTTTCTGAGCTGTGCATATGATAATTTGGCTCTGTGATGAAAAATAGGGTTTTTTTTAAGGGGCAGTTGGAAAGGGAAGGAGAAGGAGAGACACTGGATTCTCGTTCTCTGACACAAACAGAAAATGTAGATAAATAATAAATACAATTTTTTGTGATGTTTGAGAATTTTCTACTCATAAAGGATGTTTCCCATGGCTAAGAAACATTGTGATTCTCACTATGCATTTCTTGAGGTGAACAACAGGTTGAAGACCCTACCTAGCATTTCTGAGTGTACCTTATTCATGGCAAATTACAAATTTGCAAAAGGGGATTCCTTGTAACTGCAGCTTGGTAGGTTTTAGACCAGTTCCCTTATTTCAAAACCTAACTTTGAAGTCAAGACATAAATGCATGTAATTTGAAAGTTCAGAAGACATCTTGCTCGTAACACTCATGTTTGCTCCCTAGCATTTCTGACTATGGAGCTGCAGTACAACAGTCTCGATGAAGTTACAGCTTCAGAAATTCTTCAGACAAACAAACGAACAAATCTAAAGAGATGTAGATAGACCTGAGAGGTCCAATTTCTGCACAACCATATCCCAGTATCAATACTCCATCTAACCCCACCATCCCTCCCTCGGGTATCGGGGCCACCTGAAGGCAGTGAGGTGCCTGCACTTGTTCCTTCTCTCAGCCAGCTGCAGGAGCTCAGGCACGAGAACTATGCTGTGTGCAGGAGGCAACATTTCAATTAATGCCATGGGCAACTTAAACATCTACTGTCTGTCTTTCCTGAAGAGAAGGGACTGTGCTGACAGGAGAGAACTCTCCTATGTCTGGATTTGATCTACTGGCCACCAGTTGTGCCCCACTGAACGCTATGGACTTCCTAAAACAAGCCTGTATTATGCAGTGAATATTGCTTTCTCTGATCTTTAAGGGAACAAACATGTTGAACTCTTCAGTTCTGCACTATGGGTTTGCAGAGTTTTTTTCTCATCCAGTTTTATTGTGATTTGTACGTTTTCTTTTGCTTGCTATTTATAGGGAAGGCTTTTTTTGCTATTTGTTGGGGGGGGGCGGTTCATGTCTTTTTGCAGGGTGTTGTCTAGGCAAATCTCCAACTTCCCAGAAATTGTCCTGGTAGATCTCCTAACAGCGTGCACTCCTTTTACATTCAGTAAAAAAAAAAAAAAATAATGTTTTGGCAGCATTATTATTGCATTTCTGGTCAAAAAGTTATACTGTAGGTCCCTACTAACAACTTTGGCAATGGATCATTTCATTGAACATTCCATTTATAATTGCAAAAAACTACAGCGCTAATTTATCCTCTCATTTTGTTGTTTGAAAGACTTTGGGATTAACATTGTGAATTAAAAATGAAAATGAACTATTTATTTTTTTTCCTTTTTAACTTCAAATAAAGAAGAGATTTGTACAAAAGCTGTATATGAAGATGGGTTTATAGAGTGAACTCATTAAAATTTATTCCAAATTAACTGTGTGCAATATTGTCACAGAAGTGTTAAGCCCAACAAAAGCTGTTCCAAAAATCAGTTTTAATGGTGTTACAAAAAAGGTAGAACAGTAAAATTTAACAGGAATCAGACTACAAACACTTTGGCACACACAATGTTTTACAGGTTCAGGATGTCAGTTGGGAACCAATACTGTGTGGTGCGAACTAAACCTAAGCTTCGAACAATTGTTCAAAATGCACAAACCACTTGCCTAAAAGCGAGGACACTCAGTCCTCAGGGCAGTTACTTTGGGCGATGTCTTGCTTCAAAGGGGTGGCTTCCAATCACATACCTGCTGCTCTGAGGAGAATCACTTAAAGGGGGGGTCTCTGGCAGGCACCCCATTGTATAGCCTGGTTGGATACGAACTGCGGTCGTCTATTGGTCACGGCCACATAGCTTTCATTGGTCAAGGGGTCTCCAAGGTAGGCTTATTGAGGTGGTCTCTAGGGTTCGGCTGTCTGGGGTGTGTGGCTGGGGGTTGTTTGCGTACATGACCGGCAACTCATGAACGTCCTGCGAACGAGCCACCATGCCCCCATACTGTGCCATTAGACCCGCAGGGGGGCGGGGTGTGTGTGTGTGCTCCCGCCACAAATATTAAAAAAAAAAAAAGGGTATCAATAAAATACTCTGAATGAAATAATGATTTAGCTGTAGCTAAAGAGCGATTATAAACAAGATTAGTCTGTATATCTTAATGGTCATATTATCCTTCTGGGCAAAAAAATAAAATAAATTTATATTAAGTTTGATAAAATATAATTACCTTATCAGTATGACTGATTTTATACCAGTGTATGTAAAATTATCTGGGCAAAATTCAGGACCTAAGTATGGATATCATTACAAGTTAAATCTGCAGCTGACTTTGCTAAATGAAGACCATTAGTAGCTGCTTGTATTTGTTGCTATATTTACATCTTTGATTAATCTACACGAGAACAGAAGTGGACCTTCAAAGTGCCCACTTTGAAGGCCCACTTCAAAAATCAAAGTGATTACAACTTCATCTCAAGAAACGGAAAAGACCTGTGCCCTTCAGGTAGGCAAGCAGTCTTAAGTTGTTGATCAGGAGAAGAGGGTGTCAGTGACCTTCCCCAACACAAATGTGTACACATTTATTTGCCTCTACACTGACCAACATCTGCTACCCCAAGCTTAAATCTTGCAAGTTGAAAATTGTAAAGTTTTTGACAAATTCAACTTAGCTTCCAAAATGACAGAAGATTAGATCCCAGGTAGCCTGAATTTTAGTATAAGTCCCCTTTTATTGCTTTTAAAACATGTCCCTCATTCCTAGTCTGTCACAGTAGACGAGCCCATCTCATCAAAAATTTCTCTGATGTGTACAAAAACCTGTGAAATGACCTACACTGCTAGAAAAAGTAGCCAAAGCTTGTCTTGCTGGTCATTACTAATCTACTGTTTCTGTATAAGTTGCTGTCATTTCACATGCTCACATTGTCCCTTGCCTTATGTTTAAATGATAAATTTTGTGGGACATGGACCTTTCTTTTGCTCTCTGATACAATGGGATCTGTGACTGAAACTTGTTCAGTAGTGGAAATATATCTTGTAGGTATATGGAAAGAACAGTTAAAATAGAGCATTTATGTCTAGGATAACTGTCTCAAGTATTCTCAAAAGAACTAAAGATAAGCTATTTATGTCATTAAATGGAGATTAAAGTTGTTGCATATGTACCTCAGACTAGGAAAATCACTCTAACTGATTTCATCCTACCTCAGAGCTTGAACATAATATATATGAAAATCACAGAACTTAACTTTTCTTATTTTTATGAAAATATAAAAAAATTGTACATTAAGTTTCACTTCTGCTTCCGCTTAAAGAGTTTACAAAATATAGGGACACTCGGGTGAGTGCTAGAGTGCATAATGTGATCTCTGTAGACTTATAAATCTATGCCATGTTTCTTGGGGTGGGGGGGGCGGGAAAGGTGTATTTCATGTGCACAAAGACAATTGTTGTTAAATCAATTGTCAAGTTTTTACTTAATTATGGGCATAGAAATTCCAGGATATTAAAAAGCCTGTTTCAGCTCTTGTTTACATGCATAATGCAACTGAATTTGGTAGACTTGAATTATGATTTATAATAGTGAAATATCATAAGACTTTAGAGAGTGTTAGTAGCCCAATTCCTGCAGCCTTTATTGCATGAATATAGCACGATTCTTCCATGTGTAGTAAACATTTCCATTAATAGAAGTAAAATACTGCTTATGCTGTTCCAATTAACAAATTCTTTACCTGTTCAGTTGTAAGCAAAGCCGTCTAGTGAAATACTTGGCATTAAATACTACAGTCCTGTTGTTAACAATCTTATATGTTACATTTTCTAAAATCTGGCCATACGTATGTCATTACTATACAAGTTAAAGAGCTGAGATATCTCATCTGAGTCTCATAAAGGATAGCATTATTTAAGAGCTAAGTATACCAGTATGAAATGGGCATCAATTTATAAGTGCAACCAGAAAAAAAGAGAATAATTTTTGCAGACTGCTTTGTTATAACACCTGACATCTACCTCTTCTGGCAAAGGATGAAAGGAACACTGGGAAGAAAACATGAATATAAGAGCCCCGTGTTAAGGGCTGTATGTAGACTTGTGGCAGTGGATGCAGGAAAAAACAAAACCTGTTTTTAGAAAAAAACAGCTGGCATTTTACAGATCTGTTTCTAACTCCTTGTGCAAAAATCTGACAATAGTGTGAGAAACACCTATAGCAAAATCATACTGAAACGTTCACTATCAGTGCGAAACATCTGAAAAGGAACGCCAATATACATTAGGGGAAAAAAAAGTAATTTCATCAGAATTTTAGGAAGGTGGAATTGAAAGCCTTTGGAGACGATAACAATGCTTAAATGATATAGCCTTTATGATGTAAATTACCTGATGTGACCGCACTTTTTGTCATTTGGGATTTTTTTTAAGATATAGAAATGTTATTTCAGCACAAGCTATCTGAGAAGAACAAATTTCCTGCTATAGTTTAGGTTTTTAGTTTGTGGTAGGTAACCTGACTGGGGACATACAACTGAATGTAAGGCAGAAATTTTTGAGATAATTCTGAGAACACATTGTCATTGAAAATACCATTGGTGGAATGTTCAATGTATCTTTCTAAATGACAAAGTTGCACAAATGTAGTTTGTTTCAAAATCCTTTTTTTCACCAGTTCAGGGTTAGCCCTTATGTACTTCCTTGTCTATCCATGCTCTGGACACATTTCTTGCAGCATGAAAAAACCCTGCATTCCTACCATCCATTCCAAAATGGTTAACTAAAATAGTTTACCATATTTATGAAAGATATTATCTTGTAATTAAAAAAAATGCTACTCCCTTGCTGAAAGGGCTACTAACTGGATCTATATGTTGTATATGCTTACTTATCATTGTGCAATGCAGTTATCAACTTGGGTATATGGACAAACTTGTTGTTTTGTGATATTCTTTTTCTGGAGACTTTCTGGGCTCTGATAATGCTCTTTGTATTTTCCTTCCTTTACTCCAAGCTATATACTTTTGGGAAGATGATCTATGTTCTGTAATATAGAGATCACAAGGAAAGTTCAGTGTTTGAAGATTTCCTTTTGTCCAGAGTCAAGCCAAACAGTTAAAATATTCACAAAATAGAAACAGTAATAAAAGATTCAATTAAGATATGTCAAAAGGTCAGCACCATAAAGTTCATTTTTTACAAGGTTTCTGCACATTTTATTGATGAGAACTTATCTAATAATCCTATTTAATAAAATCATTAACATTAACTATTTTATTCACATAAACGTTTGACCTGAAAGGGAAGTCAAAATCCAGTGGAGTTAAAAAGATAAAAGAGTATTTCCTGTAGATCTTGAAATATTGAAAAATTGCAGTGTTACCACCAAAGATTTTACTTTTTACAACACTATCTGCTTCAATGAAAACTTGAGCATTCTGATCATCTTTTAGTCACCCCTAGTTGTAGGCTTATTCAGTAAACCAGCAGTGCAAACAGATGTCATTAGCAGATCCGATGGTTTGCGTAGCTGTTTGTGGACTCTGCTTCCACATCTTCTGGGAACTTCTGGGCGCTTCAGGGTGCATGCTGGTGCCGCTGGTGTGTACTGGTGCAGCTGCTGGTGCATAGATCCTAGAGGCCTTTGCTTCTATTAGCAAAGCTGCAATTTCTAATACTGGCCATTAGCTATTGCTGATCAAAAGCTACTTTAACCTTCTGTCTTCAGCTGACTTCTGAAGAGGCAGTGATAAACCCCATTCAGCTGGTGCTAGGGAGAAACCTGTACTGCCTCCCAGCCCAGAGGCCAGCTCTCAGGAGCAGCTACCAGATACATTAGTTTGTGCAGAAGTATGCATGGAAAGGGGTCAGAAACTGCTGCATTTGGCATAGAAGTGGTGGTGGACCCCAGCAGAGTGCCATACTCAGCACTTACTGGAGCAGCACATGGGAGGTCTGGGACCAGAGTGGGTCTGGAGAGAAGATGCAGCTCCCAGGGCCTGTGAAGGTGGAGGGAGTGCCCATGCAGATGATGAGGGTGTCCTTGTCTGTAGGAGGTGCATGAGGGCTGAGAAGCTATCACTAGGTTAAGGATGTGCAGGAGGATGTGAACTCATTGAGCATCTCCAGGGAATGTGAAAAGGAGATTGATGAGGTCTTCACAGAGACCCTGCAGAGACTGAACCCCTAATTGCAAAAGAAGGTTCAGCTACAGACTGTGGTCAGTTAGGGGCCAATGGAGGGTGTCTGACACTGTAGGCTGCGATGGACAGATAGCAGCTCAGTAGGGAAAACAGGCAGGGAAGAAGAGGAGGGAGCTGCCCTCTGTGCAAAGGAGCAGCTCAGATGCATAGAGTTTTTGATGGGAAGGATGATGGTCTGGTGAGCACTTGTGGGTCAGGATCTAAGAAGAGGCCAGCGAGGGCAACAGAGTTGGGGGGGGGTATTGTTACAGACTACTGTGTCAGGATGAAGTGTAATAAACCTCTTCAAATGATTCAAGGAAGTCTTGCGATCACAGATGCTGGTGCTCATGGAAGACTCAAGCCTCCCTGATATCTGCTAGAGGAGCCACATGATGGGATATGAGCAGTCAAGGAGATTTCTGGAGGATAACAACCAGAGGTGACACACAGCTGGATCTACTGTTCACTGGGAAAGAGATGCTGCTTGGGGATGAGGCAATTAATGTCAGCCTGGGCTGTAGTAACCATGAAATGGAGGAACTAAAGATGTTGAGGAAGAAAGGAGAGCCACAGAGTCCAGACCCAGGACTGTTCAGCCTGGAGAAAAGAAGATCGGGGGATCTTATCAATGTGTATAAACACCTGATGGGAAGAGTAAAGAAAACAGATCCACATTTTTTGCAGTGCTGCCCAGTGACAGGACAAGAGTCAATAGCCACAAACTACGATCCTGGGAGTTACATTTAAACATAAGAAAAAAACTTCTTTATGGTGAGGGTGGTCAAATATTGCAATGGGTTTTCCAGAGAAGTCTGGAATTTTAATATCAACCCTTGGACATGTTCAAAACTCAATTGGATGTGGTCGTGGGCAAACTGCTGTAGCTGACCGTGCTTTGTTCAGGAGGGTTGGATTAGATGATCTCCAGAGGTGTCTTCCAGCCTCAGTGATTCTGTGACCTGGAGAAGGATGTTCTGTTAGGATATAAGGAAAAGCTTTTTCTCCCTGAGGACAATCAGCAGTGAAGAAGGCTGCATGAAAATGTTGTGTAATCTCCATTCCTTAACATGCTCAAGACCAGACTTGTTATAGCCCTGAGAAATTAGTCTGATCTGATCTCTCAGCTGAAGTACTCTGAGTTTTGACTAGAGGCCTCCTGAGGTCCCTTCCAACCTGGTTTATCTTGTAATTATAATACATTATGTTGCAGTTATACATCATCAGCTGAAAGGCCTATCGAAAGAGGAGAGATGGGAGTTGATGGCTGCATACAGACAAGGTTTTAAGTAGTCTTTGCATCAGCATTGCTTCCTTTTCCTAGGCTGTGAGATTGATTCCTCATCTGGCTCTCTTTGCTTACATGGCTTTAGTTTAGCCACCTGTGAAATTAGATATTTTAGTGCTTATTTCCTTGCTTTCTGCTACTAATTTTGCTGTTGACTGAAGACAGTAGACAATTTGAGAACAGACAACATTTATAAGAGAAAAAACACAACTTCTCAGCTGCTATCTGCAGAGGTTACGTATCTGAAACTATTATTCAACACTACATTAAATCTACCTCTAAGCCTCAGAGTTTTGAGTTAAAAAAATCTAAGGCCACACGTTCTGAATGCTGATTCCACATGAAATGGTCCCTCTGGTTCAAATATGTTTAGAAATATTAATGGGTTACTTTTTCACTGACAGGTTCTTCCTAGCGCTCTTAGTTTCTTGCAGTACCAGGACAGCATCACATAAGCTCTTTATTTCATCCTCAAATTGTTCCAACACAAATGGCACAAATGCCGGCAAACCATCAGTATCAATTTTGTATTGAAGATCTAACAGCAGTAATCATGCCACCATGATCTGATTATATAGCTGGAAAAAGGATAAGCAGATTAGCAGATTCTTTTCTTTTTTTCTTTTTTTTTTTTTTTTGGTGGATACAACGCTCTATAGAAATTCTGAAAGAGAAGATACTGTGTAGATTTCTGACATATCAGTAATGTATGACAAAATCATGTAAAGAATAGTCATAGGTAAGCTTAGTAAGTAATCATTTACTCTATTTATACTTAAACGTGGATGTGAAAAAATAAATTGTGTCTGAAAAATAGGGAGTGATTTGTACCTTTTTGTACCAAAAACTTAACCTAGAATTTCCTGTCTGTTTCACTATATTCATCTAGGAATTACCTTTGTCAACCTTAACTCCAGATTAATATGTTTTATTGTTGCTCTTATAGAAGTCTTTTAGGAAAATCCTCCTTTATTTTTAGATGTAAAACTACTAGTAATACAATGAACATGGTTACAGCTTAAGGCTTTTTTTTCTTTGATTCTGTCAAATGGGAATTTTCAAATTTATTGTCTTGTTAAAGATTGAGTTGAGAATCTCTTTTAGGCTTCTCTTAGGTCTTGTCCATCATCAGTTTCTATGGAGATTTTTATTTTCAAATAATCTTTTGCTTGCAGCCATAAATAACTTAGGAGAGAACAGTGCTGAAATTGATTTTTTTTCAAGCAGAAATTCAACACTAATACAAAGTATTAATTCTGACCTCATATGCTTACATCAACAGATTGGCACGTCTGACTGTCACACATTCTGGACTTCAGAATCTGGAATTCAGATTTATTCTACTTTGACATTGCTAATGTCGCTACTAATGCTAAGAAAATGAGTTTGGAAGTTTGAGACTCTCTCGCTTTTTGAAATGGAATGGAAAAGCTTGTGATATCTCGGTGTATCTTATTATTGAAGCAGTTTACCACAAAACAGTAGGGAAGAATACATGGACTTTTTTCTTGAAGTTGTTTCCATAATTCTAGGGCTTGAGTTTGTGAGACCTTGAGGCTGCCTTCACCAAGCTAAATGTTTCTAGTTTGTTCTAAACTGTAGGTACTTAAGTTACAGTATGCCTCTTGCAGTGATTGTCTCTTACAGTGATCCATTTCCATTTAAATGCTACAACTATAACCCTGCATCATCCATTCCATGATAAGGGGAAAGGATAACAGGGGTAGTCATATGGCAGTAAGGAAGACATGCAGATGCAACCAGATGCCAAATGGCTACTTCAGAAGTGCAGCTTCATATCTCCGCCAAGTTCAAACCGAAGCTTTTGTGAAGGAAAAAATGAGGAGAAACATCCACAGAAAAATATGGCGGTTTGTATGTTCAGCACCCTGCAGAGATGGAGAGATTTTTTCAGCTATCAGTGCTGTTGTCTAAAAACATATTTGTGATGATTAATAGGACAACTTGAAAATTCAGTTTTGCAGCAGTAACACTAAAAAAAATACATAGTAATAGGAAAGCTGAAAAAAAATTTACGTTTTAAAATGTTGGGCTGAAAGACTTTTATGACACTTTGAAGTAGCATCTTGTAATATGCCAGAATGTTTAGGGGTAAAACCAATTTTAAAAAATACTAAGGAAAAGATGAAAACATTCAATAGTTAAGAAGAGGATTTAAGTGAGAAACAGAATGGCAACTATTCTTTGGCTAATCAACTTCTGTTTTACCTGAAGATGGTAAAGAAATGTTTATGCTTGATAACCAGGTCAGGGCTACTTTGTACCCCAGCAGCATTATATGGACTACTAAGATTCCTAAAAACAAAGGCTATGGATTCCAGTGTACAAAGAACTACATCTTTTCATTTGTTTGGCTTTTAAGGTAGTTTAAGACATGTTTTGGAATTGGGGAACTGTATAAACTGCTTCTTTACTCTGTTCTTACCAGACTTAGACTCCCAACTCCTACATCACCTGCTATACTGAGTTTCTTCTGTTGTGTCAGCCGTGTTCTGGTTTTCCCCAGTCCTGTACCAATTTTACTCTACCATCAGCATCCACTGGCAGAAGTTGTCGTGTGAGCCCTGATATAAAGCCAGCTCAGTTCAGGTGGAAACCTCAGAGATGAATAACCAAAAGCAAGACTGCATAGAACATTTGCAGCTTTATTTTTATTTTTATTTTTCTCAGAACCTTTTATTCTCAACACTTTAGCCAAATATTCGTGGGAGTCACAATGTGAATTTTCTGTGCCATGTTTAAAGTTCTCGATGTAAGGCCCTCTTTGTTAAAAGGGGCAACTTTTCAGTAGAGTGTTGGGTTTTTTTTAACAGGAACAAAAATATGTATTTTGTACCAACCTTCTTTGCTGAGAAATCACATTAAGTTGAGGTCTTACTGTGCTTTGCCTTCTGAACACTTAAGTAGAGAAAAAGTTAACATCCTTTCCAGTAAGGTAGCACATATATGATAGTTTAATGTTTCTGAATTCTTAGATTAAACAAATTAATGCACCTCACACTTTAAGACAAATTTAATATGAACTCAAAATTATATGACCACTCACATCAGTTCATGGAAGTGAATTTTTACTGCATTTTAAATACTATTAAAGCATCCATTAAAAGCAGCAGAAGCTGTGTGCATTTTTTTTCCTCCATCACATATTCTGCAATACACTCTTATGTAGTAACAATTTACATTGGCCTTGTAGAGGTAGGAAAAAACTTACAAGGAGGCAAGCTAACAGAGCTATTGGCAGACCACATTTGTGTGTATGTGTAATATTTAAAGTAAATTATTTATATAAAGGCTAATCTTTATTTTTAGAGTAATTTCAAATGCATGTTATAATTGCCTTGGGTATTTGATTAAAGCCAGCAATTGAAAGTTACACTATAGAAAAATAATGAAATCATAGAACAATCCATTAAATTTCACTGATTTTACTGACTGTGCCAATGCTTTTTTTTTTTTTTTTCCAGAAGAATAGAAGTAGAGCGCAATGTATTATCTGCTTCAGATAAAACTACAAAAATAAGGAGTCTGAGGTAAATCTCCTGACAATAATGCCAGACAGGAAAAATGGATCCTCTCCAAGAAATACTACAGAAGTTAGTAAGCTGTATATCAGATACTGGTTAGCATATTCAGTACTCATTGCCAAAAGAAAAACTTAAATAAAGGACAGCAGCATTTCTCATTATTTAGTAAGCAAACAAAAGGAACAAACAAACTATTCAACAGATGCAAAAAGTATTGTGCAGAGACATCTGGATTGTATTTGGATATGTAATTGAATAAAGATTTCAAATGTAAACAAAGATTCTTCTTTATTGCTCATTAGATTGAAGTAGATATGGCCAAACTATTCACTGAAAGAACTTAAATGACAATTTGATTCCTTTTTTTTTTCTGTAAGGAGAATATATTTTAATTGAATTCTCTGTCAACTGAAGTAACAAGAATATGGTGAACAAATACCACCCAGTCATTTATTACAGACATTTGATTTTGAATGTTTGCACTACTTGTTTCTCATTTGAAAAGTAATGTATGCTACCTAGCTTACTTAATACAAAGTCTCTTTTTTATTAGATGAGGTAATAATGACTGATAAGGATATCTCAATACATTACTTTGGTTTGGTCATGAGATGCAAAATACATCATGTTGTGAGCAGCATTTAGCTTAAAATGTCAACCTTTCTACTTTAGGTGATTAATCTCAAGTGAGATGTGATAACCAACTAAGTTGTATTGCAAATGCCACCAAAAATAGACAATTTAAGCAAATCCATTTGACTTTGAATCAGCACTAGGTCAAAAAAATGCCTGTGGTCAGTTTCTGTTTTTTACTGGGAGTGTTCTTTAGATGCAGCAGCACTGATTATTGCAAATGCAGTGTACGTAGGCTGAGGTCAATAATTTGCCATAGGGGTGTATTTAACATAATCTTTCCTGTCTTGCTCTTGATAAGAATGAGCATTTTCTTCATCAGTGTGCATATCCCCTAGATTAGAAAATACAGGTTTCGCCTCCTGTCAAGCAGAAAGAAGAATTATTAGTTTGGAAATTCAATCCATTTTATCTCAGTTCTATCAAGGACTGGTATTATTTCACAGAAAAGGATCACTCAAACTTTTGATAACCTATAGAAAGTCCAATAAACCCATTGCACTGAAGTATCACAGAGTTTACATTTTGATTTGTACGCTGAAGTTGCCTGCAAGAAAGTCCCAAATGTAGAAAACTGTCTGATGCACTGCCATCAGCTGGTAAGTATAGAGGTGCAGTGCCACTGGAAGCTGTACAAAAGGACAGTGAGGTTGATGTTTAGCTAAGATCTTTAGCGAGGTGCTGTATAGTTGCAATGCTTTTGTTATGTAGAATTTTAGCTAACATGACCCTAGGGAGTCTGGCTGCAAACTGGAATTACCTAAGTTCCATCCACGTCTCTGCCAACAACCTGCTCTGCTGATCTGCTGGAGATCACCTAGACTCACGGTGTTTCTCCTATTAATTTGCCTTTTTATACTGTAGACTTTCCTCTTAATGTTTGTTTGCACAGTTCGTAAGGTAATAGGATCTTGATCTTTATACAGCTTCTTACAGGCTGCTGTAAAGAGCATATAGTGATTGACATAACATTAAAATGGTAATGTGCCTTGCAAATATGTCCTAAGAATTCACCAACCCAATACCAAGCAATGTCTGCCTCCCACTGAAGTGAGAGGAAGAATATATTTTACCTGGAGTATTATTTTAATGACTAAGTATAATTTAGAAGGCTGGCACAGAATTCTTCTGCTTGATCCTGGTAATTAACATTACACATGATTTGGTAAGTTAAACAGCTTTTGCATTGTAGCATTCAGAGGAAGTGAATACTTTAGTTAATTTTAAGAAGACACTCAAGCTATAAATTTCCGGTGCTATTTTATGCCACTGAGCACAGGAGGGAAAGCAAAAATAAAACAAGAGAGTTGTGAGTAAGTTGTTCATTAACAGCTGTATATGGAAAACATGTCCTTTTGTGCAAAATGCTTGAGGAAGTCTAAAAATTGTCAGGAAATAAACCAGTCAGTGCTCTCATTTACATCCACTGCTAACATACGTATTTGCTAGTTTAGGAAAAAAGCTGTTTATTCAGTTTTGTCTAAAATATTGCCTGTTTCTATGTACCCATTTGGTGCAGTATAGAGAAGGGAGCAAAGAAGCGATGACGTACAGTCATTTTAATCACCAGAATGTTCTCCCCTTAGCTTGAACCTACCACAAGTGCTTTTTCTATTCTAAAACTCCAATTTCCATTTATAAACTTGCTTCAACAAATGCACAGTATGGACTGAATTCTTTTCTTTCAGTGGACACATCTGTTATATCTGTGAAACTGCATGAACACAGTGTTAAGAAGGGTTTGGCTTAGCTTTTACCTAGAAACTCAGAATAGATACGCTTCCCAGGGTGCTCTCCTTCTCTCACCCCTGAATGGCTGGTCTTCCAGTTTTCTACATGTGGGGACCTTCTGGAGCATGACTACTGTATAAATTATTATCTATCTATTTTTAATGAAATTTATATTTTTATGCAGGTACATTAGTCAGGTACATTTCAAATTGTGTTTCAGAAAGTTTTCATACTTAGTGCTGTCTTAAAAATATGAATTTTAACAGGTTACGTGCACTTTTTTGGAAGAAGAAGTTCTGACAATATATGAATAAGATAGTTACTGGAGACCAGTTGGGAGGTAAGAGCCTTGGCATATTACAGATTACAAGACAAAGAACAGAAACCCCTTTATTAGAAGTAGACTCAAAATAGAGGGTATTCATAAAATATCTAAATTTGAAATGGCACATGTTCATAAATGCTCTGTCAAAAAGTATCACCCATCCTTCCTGATCTGGAGGTCTGGGATCTTAAAAACCTGCCTGGTGCTCTAGATCTTGCCATTAGGACATTAGGAAGTGTCAAGGAGGCCCTTAAGTATGTGTTGCTCTCGCTCTTACTACTATACTGCATAGTCAGTGAATCAGACTGCAGGTGGAAGAAGTAGGAATCATCTTATTCTGTATGGTTTGTTTTTTTTTTTTCTTGTGCAAAACAAACTCATCAATGACATTTTAAACATTCTCCCTATTTTCTGTATCAGGAGTGGAACTAATATACATCTTTGGTTCACGTAGCATTGTGTAACCTTGAGCATCAATAATAGGGAAACTAATTCGAGACTGATGCTGAATATTTGATGTGCAGCCTTTACGCTCAAAGTATGATTTAAACAGTAGGATAAATACCAATTTGTAAACATCTTTCCCATTAGATTTTGAGTTAGCAAAGTTAAGGTGAAGGCATTTGGTTTGGTCCTATTTTATGCATATTCCACAAAAAATGCATATTAGATCTCTACAATGCAGCAAATACTCAACGTAATGCTGTGTTTGTTCTTTGTTTTTCATTGGAATCATAAAAATATGGAGTAGAAGGTGGCTGGATGTATAATCTTCTTTAAATAACTGCCAGGGAATTATTCATAGTCGTGTATGTAGTACTTATAAAGTGGTATTTTTCTTCTTACGTTTGCTGACTTTTGGAGTGCAGCTTAAAGCATTTGTGCTCAGACAGGCTCCCAGCTGAATATTTGATGGCTGTGCTAGCTAATACAGCCAACAATTCAAAGCGATGGTCTTTGCATTTCTTTATTTGGGGAACAGGAGAAGGGGGAATGTGTTTTGTTTAATTGCATGTTTTGAATTCATAGGACATAACATGTTTTTTGGTGAAAAATGTCAAACAGAAGTAGTTATTTGCTTAATTATGCTCCAAGGCCCTACATTTGTTCTCTTGGACAGCTTTATAGAAAGCTTCTGCCTTCTGGCTCCTGGAGTTCCCAGTATTGAGAGAGAATATGAACATTGTTATATCCTTTGTTACCTCAGAGACTGCTGGTTTTGCCTCATTGTTCTATAAAGCTAACTCTCTACTGTGAGAGACTGACTCACAGCATACACAAAGATCATGGTACAGACTTTAAAACAATGCAGTTTAATTTTTATGTATTTATTTAGTGTGGGGTTTGTTCATTTTTTGTTTTTTACGATTTGGTTGTCAGGCCTGAAAATCTTCTACATTTTTTCATGGCAATGAGACCAAGCCCCACAACTAGTACCTTAATCTAGGTTTTATTTTAGAAACTCAGACCCCCAAAAATGACATATCCACAAATGCATTCACTGCATGAGGTTGTGTTCAGTAGCATTGAGGGATTAACTGGAGGTGCCTCACAGCCTGACAATCACAATTCAGCTTGGAGAATGGCATGAGCTATTCCGTCTCATGACTGTGTCTGATCAAAGGAAGAGACAAATTGTCGTGGTTTATGCCAAATCGGCCACTGCGGACGTGGGGGACCCCAGATGGGACCAACAGATGCTCCCCTCTACCCCTCTTTAAAAAGAGAGGCAGAGGAGGGAAAAAAGAGACTTAAGAGTTTAGAAGGAACTAAACTACTTTAATGAGATATTAATAATAAAATACAGGGAAATAATGAAATATATACAAAACAGTATCAAGCTCCCAAGATGACAATCACGACACCGGCTAGCACTGGGGCAGTGCCAGGCTGGACTCAGTGGCGGACGGGAACTGGATTCTGGGTCTGCCTTCAGGATCGGGACCAAAGGCAGATGATTGTAGGGAAGAAAGCGAGAGAGCAAAAGAGCGAGAGAGCGAAAAAGAGAGAGAAAAAGAGAGAGAGCGAAAGAGATCTGACCCTCAGCTTTTATACTGAGCATGATGCAGATGGGATGGAATACCCTGTTGGTCAGTTTTGGGTCACCTGGCCTGTCCGCTTCTCCCCGCAGGTGGGACCCCACTGCACTTTTCTGTTTCCAACCCTCCAACGTGGCAAACAACAAAGTTGGTTGGCCCTGGCTGTTATAGAGATAAGTATAAGGAAGACCCTCTCCGCATACCATGCCTGGGCGTCAGCTATAAACATTGGTCTTACCACTCTGAGAGTGAACAGTGTCTGCACAATATGCTGTTAATTTCAGGAGTTAGAAGAGGCCCAGCTAAGAAGCGAAGTTACTGAACAAAATTAGTCCAGTTTTACCTCAAACCAGGACACAAATGAATACCTTCAAGGAAGCCAGAAACTTCCTTTGAGTTATATATCACTGTGTAGCTTGTGTTGGGTGACGAGTGAGAAAGTCACTGTGCCCCTTTACCAGACTTGTCCACTGACAAATATGCCAGTTGTCTGCAGTAAACCAAAAGAAGAAACACATATGAACGTTCTCATACCACACCTCAACCTCATATCTAGGTTTGTGACTTCACTTGATCCACCAGTAAAATAATGACTGCATTGAGCAACACTGATATATGATCTCTTCTGTCCTGGAATGGAGTGTAACCGCATTAAAAAAAAGACAATTGTATTGATAACTTCCTAAATGCGGTCTTTTGGGGTTTGTTTGGTTCTGTTCTTGTTCTTGTTTTCGCAGAGTAGGCTGTGAATTAGAGCCAGTAGTTCCCTTCAAAGACATGATAACTGTATGTTCCCAGTGGGTCTGAGATATCACAAGAGCTGCATATTAAAGGTGTATTTCCTGTCTTTCATGAATTGTGATTTTTAAGGATTTTTTAAATGGCAAGTTCAATTTCTTTGAGTTTGGTTGGGTGGGCGTTGTTTGGGGTTTTTTTTAAGGGTAGAGTAATAGTTTGGGATCACGTGATGTTTGGTTAGGTTTGCTTTTAGCACTTGGGAAGTGTGACTTGTGACAACTGGTGGTAAGGTAGACAGCTCTCATGATTTTGAATTGAGCTCCTCGTATGCTTTGATAAAGGTAAAAGATGTTGAGCACTTATAAATGATAATGCTTAGAATTATTTTGATTTGAAGTTGTTGACAATTTGTAGGAAAATATTGCCTATTGTCTATTTTGTTTCCAGAAATCCCCCAAATGTGATTATATTTAACATTACTGTGAACATTTTTCCAGAAACAATATTTCATCTCTTTCTCTTCCATCAAGCTGTTCACGTTCTAGTAGTCTTCAGTACACTGTTGCAAAATCTGTAGGTAAAAGGCATCATGCAGCCCATAAGAAAATGGAATTTCTGGTCACAAGAAGTAAAAAAAGTGAAAATTAAGGATGACAAAGATATCTGTGAATTGGGTAATTTAGAGTGGGATAGCTGAAAGACAAGCACTGCACGACTCACTGACATAACACACAAGATGTAGTTAGGATAGGACTAGTGGGTGAGAAAGATTTGTGTTCTGCTACACCTGCTGACCTCCCAGTCCCACCTCTCAAGGCTTAGTCCCCCAGCCCTGTTTAGAAGAGCACCAGGGACCCAAGGCAACTGCACACTCACTCCAACTGCTCAGTGTGCCCAAATCCTGGCTGGTGGTCTAACCCCTACACATGTGCTTTCTTGGCTCAGTCCTGACTTGTTGCTGGAGGTCCCTGAAAGGAGTAAGTTCCTCCTGCACATCTGAGGGCTCCTGTTTTCACTATTTATTGCTTTCTATGTTAGACTGTTGCCACAAGCCACCAATGTCATTGCCTTTCTTCGTATCTAAGAAAATAGGGAGACTGCCCATATTTCTTGAACTTTCTCCATATCTAGGGTTGTCACTGGAATTTTTACCACCCTTTGGTCTCTTTTCCCAACCTTGTTACAATGGTTTGAAGCTGACAACACTAATATAGCAGAGTTCACTTGTTTGCTTCCTTGTTTTCCAGTGCATTTAGGATTAATTTAGTCAGAATGGGGCAGATTCAGTTTAGGTTTCACTTTTCTGAGCAGTGCTTTTGTGTGGGCTTCAGCTTCTGACAAGAGCAATAGATGGTGCTGGTTACTTTCCAATTAATTCTTTCTTTGATCTGTGAAATTTGGGCAAATGTCACTTCATCACATCAGTCTTGTTCTTTACTTTGTGATGTCTTCTGTTGCTCTGTATTTGTTTTTGAGAGAAGTGTGTCAAAAAGTAAGATGCTTGAGTATCTAGTATGAGATAACAGTGATACTTGAACAATCGCAAACTCAGTACTGTTTTCTCTGCTTCTGCCCTGCCCAGTTATCTCGGTCCATCCTTGGGTCCAGCTTTCAACTGAAATGGTGCAAAAGAGGAGCCAAGGAGAAGAACTTGGAACAAATCAGAGAGCTTGATAAAGACATGCGGGAAGAGAGAAGAGTTGCTATCCCGGATTTTGCCTAAGATTTCTGACAGCAGTATAAACTCAGACTTCTGACCCCAAATTATTAGGCTTCTTGAAGCTTCTTGAATTCCATCTCATACACAGGACTGAGGGATGATTATGTGCACCCAGGTTCTGAGAAACAGACTTAGCTCTGAACAGTATGTCTGAGAAACAGACTTAGCTCTGAACAGTATGTTTGGTATTGTTTGCCCAGAGATAACATTAAGAGAGGTTAAGATGCTTGGGACCATGGTTTGAATCCTTGCAACCAGGATGACTTTGGTATTGTTAAAAGGAGGGAAAATGGAAGGTGTGATATTCTTTAAGAACTGCTTACTCAGATAATCCCACATTTGGTTACCCTTACATGGAACATGACCAGGTATATTGTGTTTCAAGAGCACCTTCAGGCTCTAACAGATGTACTCTGGCACATCTCAGATTGGTGAGGCACCTTTGCCCTCAGCAATGTGCCTCCCCTTGTGCTGGAGCAGGGGGTGGAAAGGAGCACCACTGCTGGTCTGCACTGTGTGGAGGTGAGCAGTGTCTGATCACACACTTCTGCCCGTTACTCCTGTTTTTTTCAAGGGGGATAAGAGAAGCTTGTGGAGGGGAAAGGAGTCTGAATGAGAAGCTGTGAGGTGTGGGACTGCCTCCGATTATTTCCCTCTCTCTGCTCTCCTCAGTGCCTATATTTGGAAAGCTGAGCAGGAAAGTTTTTCTGGTTTAAGAAATGTGAGAAAGTTTGTTTCATATGCTCTTCTGCTATCCTCAGCTGGGCTTCTTTCGTGTGTGTAAAGCCAGCATAAACTTGGGAGCTGATAGTATTAGTGTAATGAAGTACAACTTCTAAAGTATTCTAAATGTATCCCATCACATAGTCATCTCTATCCTATGTTTCTTTCTCATTAACAGAGATATCCCATGTTATCTAGATTAAATGTATCAAAACATGAAGAGTTTTGGCCAAGCCACTTTTATATTCTCTGTTACTGGGACTTCTTTTATACCCCACAGGGGTAACTTACATGCCTTAACTGACAATAGCACAGTGAAATGCACATAACCTTTTTTCAACCATTAGTCAACACTTAGTCAGCAACTGTTGTGATTTAACCCCAGTCAGCCACTAGGACCATGCAGCTGCTCACTCACTTCCCCCAGCTGGGACAGGGGAGAGAAACACAAGAGTAAAGGGAGAAAAAACTTGTGGGTGGAGATAAAGACAGTTTAATGAGTAAAGCAAAAGCCGTGCGTGCAAGCAAAGCAAAACAAGGAATTCATTCACCACTTCCCATGGGCAGGCAGGTGCTCAGCCATCTCCAGGAAAGCAGGGTGCCATCACGCCTAATGGTTACTTGGGAAGACAAGCACCATCACTCTAAATGTCGCCCCCTTCCTTCTTCTTCCCCCAGCTTTATATCCGGAGCATGACATCGCATGGTATGGAATATTGTTTTGGTCAGTTGGGGTCAGCTGTCCTGGCTGTGTCTCCTCCCAATTTCTTGTGCATTCCCAGCCTACTTACTGGCAGAGCAGTATGAGGAGCAGAAAAGGCTTTGACTGCTTATCAACAACCAAAACTACCCGTGCGCTATCAACACTATTTCCCATCCCAAATCTAAAACATAACACCATACACGCTGCTAACAAGAAAGTTAACTCTATCCGAAGTGAAAGCATGACAACAACTAAATGATATGGATAAATATAGCCAAGCTGTTACATGAAGCTTTTTGTAACAAATATATTTCCAGTTCGTTGTATCAATAAAAACTACAGTATTCATAACTTAGCCTATTAAACATCTACACCATAAAGTTTTGAATGAATGAAATTTTAACCGCTATTCTTCAGAGTATCAGAATTACTTACACAAAAATATAAGGGTATAATTCAACAGATCTGTCCATTAATATTTAGCAATTTGTATTGACTGTCTTAATCTTATTGTTTAATAACTTAAGGCCTTATTCTGGCGGGATACGTGCATCATGTGTGCATACTTCGAACACAGATATGGTAGACCACCACTGTATAGGTTACATAAACCCCAAATACTGTCTCGACAGAATTTATTTTTATCTGAATATTCCTTTAGAATCCTACAGTCCACATTCAGTGGAGTAAAGGGAGCTTTTAGTGTTTGTGTGGAACTTTTCCAATGGCTGAACTTGTACTTGTTTATCAGTATACTATTTAGAAATACTGCAAAATGTCGTATGAGACTGATATTACTCAGTCGTTCAATCTTTTATTCGGAAACATCACTCAAATTAGTCAACCTTCTGTGCTAAAGTGTCCAGTGACATTTTTCAGAGGCTATTTTGGAACACAGCTATTTCCCTCATTTCAAAGAAGCTAACCTCATCAGCAGAGTCAGTGAAGATTTATCTGTACTGTCTGGATTCCCAAATGTGTTGGAAGTCTTTGACTCTGCTCATGCCAATGTCATCTACTGGAGATAATGAAAGAATCTATGGGAATAGATTGAGCATGAAGATGATGCATACAGCACTGCCACAATATTATGACAAATTTCTGATTTATGTACGCTTGTTCAAATGATAATGCTTTTAGTATTATTTTTTTTCCCTGGAACTCAATTATTTCTTGAAACTCTGATCACAAATTAAGGTTGTTAAGAAGGTGACAGAAATGTATTTTACGGTTCAGATCATGGAAAAATAATTAAAAAAAACAACAACATAGAACCCTTATTTACAAATGTGAGTGATCTAAACAAAGCACAGATGAATTTTGTTTAGTAATGGTGACTCAAGCCTTATCTTTGGTACCTCAGATCCTGGCACCGCTCTGCGGACATGTACTCCTCATTGCACGTTCTCAAAATGGTAACTTGAAATACCTTCGTGGAGCTGAAAATACCCATCAGGTATGGCCTGATACAAAGCATTTAGTGATGCCGTTTTACTATGGCAGTACGCAGCTTGGTGGGCAAGTGTCATGAAAGGTTTGGGTTTTTTTTGTTTTGTTTTTTAAGCATTATTTTGCTGGGTATCTGCTTTCACACCATCACATTTTCATAGAATCATAGAATGGTTTAGGTTGGAAGGGGCCTTGAAGATCATCCAGTTCCAACCCCCCTTGCCTTCGGCAGGGACACCTCCCATTAGACCAGGTTGCTCAAAGCCCCATCCAGCCTGGACTTGAACACCTCCAGGGATGGGGCTTGTTAAGCTGGCTAGGTTAGCCCTGCTTTAATAAAGTCTGCTGGCAGGGGACAGCCCTAAGCAGATGTAGCAGATCAAAGAACAGGTCTCAAAACCATCATTTTTCTACGTCCATAGATTCACACTCGTGGACATACCTTCTGCAGCTCTGAAAGACAAGAATGTCAGACTTGTCACTATAGAAATGAGTTGGTGGCTTTTGCTGGCTGCAGAATGACTCCTGTTGTAGAATCAGGGCAAGTTAAGGGTGAATAAAAGTAGCATACATAAGCACTCATATCCAAAACTAAACAGAAAGAGCTAATGAGAAGGGCATACACCAGCCTCTATCCCTCAGTCTTTTACCCTGATGGCAGATCAGAGCCTGTAAAATATCAGTACTTTTGTATACAGGCACTTGGTGCAGGGAATCTATTTTTCACGTTCTTTTTGAGATTACTTAATTGTCACAATCAACTTCAGAATTAAAAAGAAAAAAGAAGGTAATGGCTGAAAACTAAATAACCATTCCTATAGGTTTTAAGCACATCATTTGAATCATCAGCTCTAGACATTTAAGCTGAGACACATTAAACTGTTTAATGTGCAGTATGATAACTAAACATCTGACCACCTGGTTGATTAGCATTTAGAAAGAAATTGTACAGTTGAGAAATAGAAACCAATTATAGATCTTAAGAAAGACTATGAAAGTCACATATCTTGTAAATATGAATCTGAGGAACTTAATAAAAACACATTTTTGCCAGCTGTTTCCAGATTTGCTAAATCAAAGTAAATGGGTTTTAAAAGCCATCTAGCAGATGGAAGGAAAATGTTCACATTTCCTAAAGTGTTAACGAAATTTAGTTATAGCAAAATTGGAAGAAACAAAGAATAGATACACAGATTTTAATGGTTATGTGAAACCAACAGCTGTCATAGTAAGGTACTGAAATGTAAAAAAAATTTTTCAACGAAAACGAGAAAGAAAACACAGTTCACCTCTGTCCCTGTCTTAACAAAAAGTGGCAAAAGAAAAAAATGAAAAATGTGAAAAATGTTGATTTTTGTTTTTCAGATCTGTGTTAATGAGTGCCATTTTTTATTAGGAAGTGGTTATAATGCAGTGCAACTAACTCATAAATACAGGGACCTTAGAAATTTTATGTACTTACCTGTAAGATTCAGACAATGAGGCAAAGAAGCATAGGAGCAGAATTTAAATAGTAGTTGAGCTGTTTATTAAGGGGCTAAAGGCTTTATTCCCCTCATTATCCACAGAAATAAACATCCTAAAGATAAAATTTTTTTATTGTGCTAGGCAGGAGAAAAGTGGAATGATGAAAGGCTTCTGTATTTGCATGAGGGCACACGAAAGAGTCTGCACTTTGTGTTACCTATTAGAAAAAAAATAAACAGCTGTAGCATTAAATTCAAATGAAATGAAGCCCATACATCCTACAGGACAATAACAGTTGTTTAAAATAGCTTTATTTAAACATTTTTTAATAAATGAAGAAGTAGAGACCTTTAAAAATTTTATCATTTCATCTTCTTTCTCGCTTTGATCACAAGCTGTGCAACACATGACAACGAATTTCTTATCTTTGTTTTCTGATCCTCTGCTTTATGGGTTCTTTGCCTTCCTGACTTTCTACTTCAAAATCTCTGATCTTCACATTATGCTAGTCCTTTTGACTTCTTGCGCACGTATTTCTTGTGATGTCACCAAATCTACCCAGTAAGGAGCAATTACTGTTTCCCAAGAATGCTCATTATTATCTTACCTGTATTTCTAGGGAAAAGTGAAAGAATGAAATATAAATAGACAGAAAGAAAAAGACTGTTTTAAAGCACTGGTGAAAAATCAAAAGTTCTAGGTCTCTAATTACAATACACAGACATCTAGCAAGTCTCCTTTGCACTTTCCTCTCATTGCATCTCATGATAAATACTGAGTGTATATTCTCGGAGTTGGGATATTGCTCCCATGTAATTTGTAAGGTGACATACATAGTTTTGAATTGTGAGAAAAACGTGATAATTGCTCCATGAAAACTTGACATAGCTTTCTTTCTGTTTTTTTTTTTATAAAACTTTTTCCTATAGAAAAATATTTCACAGAAAAATATTATTATAAATAAAAATCTTCAAAATGCGTTTTCTGACTAATTTCAATATTTCTGAAATTTTCAATTTTAATGAAAAATATTTTAGTTTTACTTTAGTGTTTTAATTTCTTTTCAATTCTACAGCCTCCTGGCATAAATAAAATTGAATGGAACTGCAGTGTCTCTAAATTGTTGTTTTACACATATTGATATAATTCTAATGCAAATGTTTAAAGTTTCATATTTTTCTTTTAAATCATAATGGAAACATCTTAACATCTTTTGAAATATTGGAATTTTATTTTGAATGACAACTCTGTTTTTTGATGGCTTCCGTTAACATGTTAACCTCTATTAGTTCAAGCAAATTTTAACATAATTTGAGAAGTATGCGTTGGGAATTTTCAGCAAAATATATCGCATGATGGCAGACAAACTTGATTCTGAGGAAACTGTCTTTAGGATAGTTTCTTAGATAGCAAAAAGCACAACAGTATTATTTTTTGAAATGAACGTTCAATTTGTAGAAACTTGAACTTGACCTTCTGTCACTTAAAAGATGTGCTGTAAGTACCAGCGTGTAAGGTGTTGGTATGTATTTCTCTTTTCTGCTGAAAAATCTTTGTCAGATGTTAATTACATAACAAAGAGACAAGCAGAATAGCTTTTGAAATCACAGACATTTCTGCCATGTAGATATTGAAAGACTTTTTGCCCAGCTCCAGTTCCAAAGTAAGTACCTGTGATCTCTTATTACCTCTATAAATAAAGTTGCATCATTCTTTTTGTGTTAGTTTTGAACACAAATTTTGAGATGTCATGAGGCTTATTATTTAACTTTTTTATTTTTATTCATTAATGCTAAAAAAAATTATAACTGGCTTAGTATATAGACATAAAATAGTGCTTCATTCATCTGAATATTATGTTTTTCCCCATAAGTTTGTGGAGGTTGGAGAATTCCTCTGATAGGGTTGCCAACTGCACTAGAAGAGGTCCCGAATCATTGACAAAAAGTGTTATTCTTCTGGTCTTATACTGGTAGCCACAGTTGTGAAAGACTCAATTATTTTAGCACAACTTGCAATCCATGCTCAGCCCAATATCCACACATTTTATGGCAAGAGTTGAAACAACTTTAGTGGAATCACTGATTCATGTTAACCAGGGAGAGTTTACTTTTATTATCAATTCAGATTTGAATGAAATATTCTACACTTCTATTTCTATTGACCTTTTTAATTCTGCCTTACTGTCAAAGTGTCCACAATGGTAAAATAATAGAGTGTAATACCTTGTCCAGGCTTCCTAGTCTTTTACACTTATATTTGGAATACTTTCTTTTCAGCATACTTGCAGAAATTGTTGGATTTTCTTTAGCTTTAAGATAGAGTTATGTAAAAATGTTGGTGCTAACAACTTTTTAACACACACACCCCCACCTTCCCCCCCCACCTTTCTTAAATAGACAAAATGTCATCTTCACATTCCCGTTTTCCCTTCAGCTATTGTAGAATTAGAACAAGTGTTTATCTAGTTGTAGTGCAAATTAATGATAAAGTTAAGGAGCTCCTAAGTCTTGCACTACACATTGGTATTGTGAAGGTATAATGCAAATATTAGCTTTCAAGAACATTTCTTTGATGATAAAGGATATTTTGTCCATTTCAATCTAGATCCAGGAAAGTTAATGATATCAGTTCATTCTGATGCATTTAGTGCCATATAATGACAGGTATGTACTATGAACATAATGTATGAGACTCTGGGGCAAGATTACTGCATTTATGACTCTTACAAACCAATTTCATGCTGAGTGCTTGTCAGTCAGCCAGGAAAGAGTTTTCCTTCCCAGAAGGCCTCAGAGCTGGACACAGCCTGTGGGAAGGAGCTGAGTAATGTTGACTACAGCATTTTGCAGATATTTATGTATTTTAATTAAATTAAACCAAACCCCCCAAATTATTATGTAAAAGTTTAGGCCTCTGTGGGTCAGGGAATAGTGAAGCAAGCTTACTTAAAAATGTGCATAAGATACTTTGTAATAAAATCTCTAATATATTTCCATATCAGGAGATGATGAATGAAGTGCATATGGACATGCGGTAGGTGGGATGGGAAGGATTGTACCTAATGTAGTAGCAGTATTTCTGGCCTCAGTTTAAATGGAGCTGGGAGTAAGTAGTTGTGTAGCCACAGTGGTATCACTTTAACAGTGCCCGTCTTTCTCTCAAAAACTCAAATCACAGAGAAATCCTGACAGTATTCATTCTGACCAGACACAAAATAAGGTTTTTTTCTTCTTCTAGTCTTTTCGTTCAGCTGCAGAAACATAACTTCCATTATTCACATAGTTCTGATGGCCACCCATATTAAAAGCGTTTTTTAGAAGAGGAGCTGCAAAGCTGTACTTACTGTGCCTTTCAAGCTGAATGCTCTCGAAAATGGAATCAATGGAGGCACATAGAAAAAGAAGTGTAAAAAGCATATTTTGTCTTCTATAGGAGTATCTAAGCATATACTTTGGTAAGCCCTGTTCCTTTATAGTTGTCTGTCTTTTGTTTCCTAGCAGCCACTGTTTTCACATTTAGCAGGTATCCCTTTTACCAGTATGTTTGTATGAATGATATCATATAGAAATTGTAGCAACAGGTGTTGTTTTGTGCAGGCAGTCAATTGTTTTTGATGGGAACAGCTTTAAGAGCAGTACTGCCTCTGTTGATGCATAATGCAGTACCTTAAAAATCCTGTGTTTAGGTACATGCATGTGCATGCTTTTGTATAATTCTTCTAGAAACTCGTACAAAATTTTTCCAACTCCATTACAGGGACCCAACACACTTCAGCTGATGGAAGTGAATGTGTTTCAGGTAGAGCCTCTTGGCAAGAGATCACGATAGACTAAAACTAGCTGTCAAGTTCATTAAGGGAAACAAAAAGAATAAAATCAGTTAAAAATTATAAATAAAGAGAAAGCAGCTCCACTCTCTGGATATATGAAGTCATGAAACAGGTTAAAATTAACACAATACCAAAGCTCAGGTTAAGAACAATTATGTGAATGAGGAATGAAATATTTCCAAGTTAAAGCTAGTATTTCTAAAGCCAGCATGCCTTTTGAAATTAAAATATACTCCTTCCATTCCAGAGAAAATCCAATTTATAATGAAGATTTCTTTCCTAGTCTTTAGAAGTGTGTCACTAACAGGTCTACAGTTGATCAGGAATCATGTGGTCATTACAAAATAATCTTTGACTCCCCGTTAATGTAGAAATACAGGAAATGTCTTTGTTGCTTCTGATGCATTCCTCTTGTATAAGTTGATTTGCCTTTTGTCCAATTTTTAGAAGATTCTGTGACTCACCTGATGTTCAACATCATCATCCTAATCAGCGCACGTGGATATTCTTTGGCCATATTAAAAATTTACTGCATACATCTAAAGAAAAGAAAAGTAATAAAAATATGGTAAGTACTCATACTATCAATTGCAATTAAATTCCAGAAAGCTTATGTGTTACCTGTATCAAAGTTTTCATTCTTGCAAGACCTATTATAAAAAAGATCCTGATGGCTATCTTACTTATTTTCCAGGATTTGTTTGGATGGGATGATGAAATTATTGTAAAAACTACTTTCCGGTGAGTTTTTAATAGGCTTAACCTGTAGATTAAACCAGTGCTTAACTGTCAAGTAGGTGCTTCTTGTATCTTTTGCTTTCTTTTTCTGAAAGAGCTATGAAGATGTCATTTCTATCATGAGTGTTTTATATTAATTCCGGTCCTGCTGCAGGTTGGATGTCTGTACAGAATAGATTAACTTGGAATTAACTAGTCGTGTGCAAAGGGAGAGCCAAGAAGAGCCAGCAGAACTAACTTGTGCTTTACTTTTGTGGTTTTATATTTGGATGGTACTGAGTCTCCTCGTATTCACAAAAAATGAAAGGTAAAAGATAGAAACTCCAACAGAACTTTGGAAAGAAAAGAGAATAATGCATAGTTTTTACTGCATTTATTGGAATTCTTTGGTGCTTATAGTTTATTCCATTCACACTGTTCCCATCTGCAGCACCAGCTTGCTTTTCTTCCCTTAGGACTGCAGGGTGTTTTAATAATAGGCCTTCAAGACCCCCATAGCAACAAGAAGTCTGATAAAATAAAGAGGAAAAGGAGCTGAAGTGATCCCTAGAGAAGAAAAACATATTTTCCACTTTTCATTTCCATTTCACAACAGAATGATGGGCTGAACTAATAAAAGCCCATTGGCATTCCAACAAACCCAAACAGAGTTTGCCTGTTGGGTAGTAATTATATGTTCCAAGTATTCACATGCATAATTAAATAGTGTTCTGTTTCTTTAAATAAACATAATCACACAGAAGCCAAAATAGTCAAACAATCTCATTCTTATTTGCACTAGAGAATAATAAGAAAAGTTTTCCAGTAAAATTTTCTCTCCCTGCCTGCTCTCATTTCTCATTTCAGTTGATTTACAGAAATTAATTCTTTTGACGTCAGTAATCCTTGGATGTTATTCACTTCTGAAGCACATTGCTATCATTTGTCCATAGCTGAAAACCAGGTCAGCTCCTACCAGCACCCCAAATTCTAACCCTAACCAGCTCTTCTGAGGTTGGCTGTAATCTGTTTAAGTTTTGCTTGCCATTAAGTGCGTACAAGTCAAATTGACAGACGTGCAGTGGTGGACTTACAAGAAATGTCCTGCCTAACCCCCTGCCTCCTGTCTGCCAGCTGTCCCAGGATTTCCACATGTTTTCTCTTTCCTGAGCCAGGTTTCTTTGCAGCCAACGTTGTGTTGCTCTTTTAGCTCACCTGTACAGTGCGCTACCTTTTCCGTGACAACATGTTGGAGGCACAGGAGAGGCTGAGTGCCTCTGGCTGAACTGATCCTGATGGTAAGATATACCTTGACAGCCGCCGGACAGCAGTGTCACACCAAACAGGGGCGGATAGAGAGAAAAAGCTCTGTAAACAGTCCTGGCACACGTGAGAGCAAGTTTTCTAGTTCCACAAAATTAGCCAGTAAATTTTTTGTATTTGTGCCCTTAATATTGCCATTTCAGGAAAGAGATACAAGGTCTTTCTTTGATCCAGTGAGGGTCTGTGGAGACATGATGTTTTGTAGTCTTGTGGCTACAAGTACACTGAGAAGTCTAGGGAAGACTCAAGCATTGTTATTGATTAGTTGTATTGGAACAGCATNTTCTGAGAATGTCGGCAATCTAATTATTGTCATTATTTTTCCTGTATATCATGGCAAAGGTGGGTTTACCAGTGTCTACATTATGCTCTTTCTGGTGCACCATAAGAAATATACTGTTGGGTTTAGAAAGCGTCTGCTTAGAATATGATCACTTGGAAGCTGTAGCTTGGATACTAAATGGGTGATAATGCAGTTGCCAAGACGCAAATGTTTATGGCTTTGGATATGTATGTGCAGTGCTAATTTTATTTTTCAAAGCTCCAGAAAAGGACAATACTTTAACTGAGACATGGTATCACCATGACCTGTAAAGAACTCCGCAATGGTGGATAGGCAGTAGAGAGAGATCATATTTCTAAGAGTTTTATGCAGACAGATTTTCTGTTTCTACTCAGCGTCTTTGCAGTGGTATGACTTCACACATGTTAATAAAGTGGGGCTGACTTAGAATTTGAAAAGCCCCTCAGATGAACTTGAACTCGAGGCAGCATCAGATAATCCCATTAGTGATACAGAAGTTAAAATAATTTGATGCCAGTAGTCCTGGGTGATTCCATAGGGCTGTATGCTAGCTTTTGGTTTGCAAAGAAATCCTATAATTAAAAACTATTCAGAAGCAGCACTGGGCCACGTTTTTAGCTAAGGAATTGTCATCAGACAGACTTTTTAAAAGACCATAATTGTTACTCAGTGTACTTTGAGAAGCTTTTAATATGACTATATTTCAGCAAAGGTATTGTTTTTGAGCTGTTTATTAATGATATTGTGATTTCAGAGTGATTTCAAAGTTCTAATTAATCATCTGGGATTGGTCACCAAGACAATATAGTACTATGTCTTTCCTTGGCTATATGCCTTAAACAGGAAAGAATAAAATACAAAATTCAAGACAGTCATTCAGAAAGTATGCTGTGTGTCTTTATGCAGAGCTGTAATTTTCCCCAAGGGCTATGGTTTGTGTTCTGAAAATACTAGCAGGACAGCAGAATTCCTATAAATATTTTGTTGTTAATAGAAACAGAATTTAAAGAGACTTTTGAAAATAAAATGCATTTCAGGTTTTTCTATTTGATTTGGTCAAGCGGTTAAATACAGTGTTCTTGCTTCTCACAAAATCCTCTTTTAGTGGTCTCTAGATCCACAGCATTTCTGAAAATTTATAATTAACGTTAACCCAAATAAGAAGATATGTAATAAATATCCTTCTCCCCTTGTGTTCTCCAGAAGTTGTGTCTTCATCACTACCCATTTTGATCAGGACAGTTTTGCTTTGCTTTTTCTTTCACAGTTAAAAATATAATACAGATAACATGGATAAGGGGCGAAGAAAGTTGGTTGCTGTCTTCAAAGCATTTTTTCTGTGTGTGTGTGACTAGTGGTTATGGGAAACTAAACTTGCACATTAAAAAAAAAGTCCATCAGCATTGTATCACAATCACGTTAAACATTACTTGCCTTAGAGAGCATAAAGGACAACAGTCCTAAGAGTACCTCAGTTCCCTGTTTTCCACCAACTCATAACGCTAGACACTTTTTGCCATGGCTCCTTGTAGCTTGAAACATTTTTATTTGTAATTTTTTTTTTTTTTTTAAAGTGCCAGGAGCAATTCCAGCCAAGAACTCTGGCTAAAACACTTCTAAGTTTATGATGAAAGTAGTGACATTGTGACAAGTTCTTTATTAGTAGCATGAAGGAGTATCGTTTGGCACATTCAACAATGAATCCTACATGTGACTCCTGGTCTCTAAGACACTGTCTCGAGAGAATGTTCCCAGGAAAACGAATCCAGGGAGGGATGAAGGGATCTTCAGGTGACCATTTGAAAGAACCTCTGTTGCACAGATGATCTTCAAGAATCAGTGACATTAGGTTTATTATTACAATTTACCGGGGTTACATGCTTGAAAGGGGACATAAAACTGAAGTTCTGAAACACTACTCTTGGTGCCTTCGTGAAAGGACAGTGTTAATATTAGACTCTGGACAAATTCCAAGTCAGGTAATTACATTATACCTCTGAAGAAATTGTAGGAAATTTTATTAGATACATTTTTCCAATTTTTAGAACTCAGCTGTTACGTTGTGTTCCTCCAGAACATAAAGGCAGCTATTTGTACAGCTTTGAAAAACAAAGGATTTTGTTCAGGGAAAGATGGAACATTTTTCTGAAGAAGTGAAATTGGTTATTACGAATACTTACGATCCACTTAACAAAAGTTAGTGGACAAAGTTAAAACTTCTCAATTAAGCCTTACAAAAAAGAATGAATTTGGGGTTGATGCCATATGAAACCTGTAAGAATTTTCACTGCTCTTCCAAGACCAGAGCCTAAAGAGCAACAAAGCATAGGTAAAAACAACTGCCATTAGGGGAGAACTATTAGTGTTACTGTCATTCTTTCTTTTGTTAATAAAGGATATATATATTGCTATTTTCATGTATTGTCTGTTTTTCAATTTTTATTCCAAAGCAGAAATACTTATTTTTCATGATAATTAAAATCCTATTTTACAGACCTAGGAGTTGCAAAGGGAAATCAAGTAATTACGTAACCTATTGGCTGATTATCTGGACTGTCACTATTATTCATAAGTACTCGTAATTCCGGGCATAGGGAGCCCTGTACCTTCCTAAACACACACAAACAGAGGAATTTAATAGGAATTCCTATATTTTTAGTTTCCTTCTCTACACAGCAGCTGCATGTGAACACTGAAGTGGAAAGTATACTTCAGGAAAAAATGACCCAGAGCAGTGGTTAAAGCATGAAGCTGAAAGTTAAGATTTGGCTGCTCTTTCCCATTGTGCCATTTACTTACCCATTGACACTGCATGAAAGATGGACTTCTCTGTTTCAGTTTTCTCATTGTCACAATGGGGCTAATGAAAGTTGCTCTCCTCTCAGATCTGCTATGAAATTTAAAAACAGTGAAATGCACTGTGTACAAGCCTCAATACAAATACAAATGCAAAGCCTGATTTTAAGATGATTTGGGTTTATAACTGTGTACCTACATCATTAGTTTTTTATCATTGCTTTGATTACTATTTTAGTGCTTTTGAGAGTATATGAAGATGCTAACAATCTGCTGAGCTGTTGTTACAGTGCTTGTTGCTTCATTCTAAAGAGCATCCTACTCTTACTTGGCTCTATAATACATAGTGGGAACAAACACCTCAAGCCAGCTAAGCTGGAGCATTCAAACTGATATCCAGGAGGAGCATACAAAACCAGGCAGCTGTTGCTAAAATATCTGCTGTTGCAGTTGGCACTTGTTCTGCTGTCGCTGCTCCCAATCTGTGGCCCCCAAGGTCTGAGCGACACTGATCAGGGTTTGCTGAGCCAGGAAGATGAAGCCAATTTTTGTAATGAGAAGACTGAAGTGCTAGCGCAGAAGATTAGTACCCCCCTGCTGCTTAGTGTAGGATGATGGGACCTTGGTGAAGGAAAGCTTGGTAGAACACAGTATCAGTAAATGCAGCAGCTTCTGACTGCAAACAAAAACAATATTTTGGCATCTTGGCTAAGTGGCACCAGAACACTTTCAACATCTAATTAGATTACAGTTTAAATGCACACACATTAAATGTGTGATGTTATTAATCCAGCATCAGAAAATATAAGCAAGAGTGACCAGATGTTCCATTTTGACAGATTAAACTTTTTTTTTTTCTCCTTCCTAATAAAATGCCCTGCTGTCTCTGTGATTTTGCTGGCTGAAATGTGACATGCTCCAAAAGCTGTTTATGTAAGAGCAGTGATCATGATCTACAGTTCTACTGTCCCAAGACACTTGTATGTCCATTAGGCTAAAGAGTCATATTATTTCTTCTTCTAGCTTAGTCTCCCTCTTTCCCTCCAAACACCTAATTATTCCACAGAATGTGGACTGTTTTAACAAAAGTTAAATTACTTCTTGCCATCCTTTTTCCTGAACACCACATTCTATACTGTTGATTCAGGAACTTTCTTGAAAAGCAGGAAATGGGGATTTAAAGCTCCATTCCAGGAAATGGAAACCGTGACTTCTGGCATCTCATGTCTTGGTGGAGTACTGTAATCACTGAACTATTAAATACAGCAGGGCAGCTACTCTTACTGTATTCTGCTTCAGACATATTTTGAAAGAAAAAAAAATGTCTTACTCACTTTTACAAGGGAAGACCTATTTGTCTAATTTTCCAGGAGGATTCAGGATGTTTCCAGTACTAGTAGAAGGAGGCACTCCTCTGTAGCCCTGCTAAGTGTGTTTGAGTTAAAGGAGGGATAGGATTAATTTCTTTTAGGTCACAGCCTTGTCTGAAGTGTTCCCTGTCCCCTGCTTTACCCACCTCTTTTTTTAGCATGTGGGATGCTGTGAATCCCCGCTCTAAAGCCGCTAATTCCTTTGTGACACTTTGACAGAACCTCTGCATTTTGCTGAAAACTCTTGAGCACGATGTGGTGCCCAGATGCCCAAAAGCTTACCAGCTCATGCCTGAGTTTTAAGGCATAGGTACATCTTTGCCAAGGCAGCTACATTAAGGGTACAACTGCTGTAAACTCTGTCTTTAGCTTAGATGGTTTGAGCTGTGCTCTGGGAGCTCCTGTTTCTCTTTGCTGACACTAACAGCAGCCCTCAGCTACAAAATGCCTTAGTTAGCAACCCAAAATTGAGTAGGGTTGAATGTGGACTTTCACTGCTGTACAAACTGTCTTAGGAAGTTTGCAGCTCAACTGGGACAGTCTCTGGTGTCCCAACAGTTTTCTGTTTTCTGACAACTGATTCCATGTACAAACTTTTCACAGCTCCTGAAGAGGTGTAGGACTGAACATCAAAATGTGGAAATATGTTACAGGGTAACAGCATTGCAGTCAAGGATTCAGAAATGCCCTCATGCTTTTGAGTGTCAGGCTTTACCTGTACCTGCAGCACGCATCTGTGATTTTTTTTGGCACTGTACTATGTGTTTCATTGCAGGAGGCACATGCTGTTGTAGCAAGGTTTATTTAATGTGTAAATACTTTGTAGATGTCTTCCCCTCTTCCCTTTCTGCCTTGTTCAAACTCTGCTGATAGCACACTGGCTTCTCACAATGTTATTCAATCTGTCAAAATCCTATTTTCCCCTGTATTTGAAGTTGCTGAATGCAAAAATAAAGAAAATTGGCTACACAAAGATGAGGAATTAGTATAAAGGAAGGGCTATGTTAAATACTGTCTAGTAATTGTCTAAGTTCTGGTGACATAATGTGGTCTGTTTCATGTTACCAAGGATTATATACCCTTTGTCAAGTAGAAGATTAAAACCAACTCTAGCAAGTATGCACTCTGACAGAGGAAGACTTACACATCTGCCACATGGGTGGAGAGTACTCCAGTATTTTAATGAACATGAAAGTATAACTTGATAGAAAAGCTACAGAATTCGAAGTATCGATTGGCGAGCACTGATTCTTTATCAGTAGAAAATTATCAAAGCCCCATTTCTACAGGCATTAACTTGCAGTTTTATCTTTTAATCATAGTCTCAGCAGTAAAGAGGTTTGTTTTGCAAGTCAGCTCTGGGATGACACTTAGCCAGAGGTCTAAGTTGTGTACAATACTTCCAAAATGTACAAAGCAAAGAAAGCCAACCCACCTTCCAGCATTTTGCACGCTCAAGGATGAGGCCAGAGTAGATGTTTGTCTTGATGATGTAATGCTTTTACCTTTGTGTTGAGTAGCTGAAAAGATTGTCCCATGGTGAAGATTCATTGAACATGAAAAATCAGTCAAACAGCTGCTCAGACTTGATACTTCTACATATATATTTTAGACTCTATAAAAGCTGAATCTCTGGCAATATAAAAAAAAAAAAAACGAAAGAAAAAAGAAAAAAGCCTGAGGTAGTACGTGAAGACAGCATTTTATTTGTTTCTTCTTACTCCACACACTTCTAACTTTATATTCATCTAATAGGGACAGAGGCTTTCCGTCATTCTGACTGCTTACATGATACATGTGTTATACTGCCCCTTTAACCTTTTCCTTCAGTAAGGATGTTAGTAGTCTGTCATTTTCCATTTCAGGTAAGTATCATAGTAATTTGTCATTTTTTATGTGTTCATTTTACCCTTTGCATTTTGTTTTATTTTTAACAGTAAAGTCCTTGACCCTGTTAAACACAGAGGACTGATCTTTGTCCTGACAGTTCATAACATTTAAAAAACATGAATGGGCTCTCGTCAATGCAGCACGTGTCCTTGTTGGCATGTGCACACTTTCATGTTTTGTTTAAAATGGTGAACAATAGTAAAGGGGCTAAATATTTTTATTCTAAAACAAAATGAAAAAGCCCACATAGTTTTCATTGTCAAACATTTACTTATTTATTTATCTATTAAGTGAAATATAATTTTCACACAGAGGGTGCAGTAGGGAAAACACAGTGAAACTACTCAAGAATGCAGTCAACCTCACTTCATATACGGAAAGGGAGTTGCAAGATTATATGCCCAAGGCTGTTTGGACAAAGTTCAAGAGTTCAGGTCTTGGAGTCCATGCTTTGTTCCCTGAAACACCACTGCTTTATTTTTTATTAAAGCAAAGGTTCCACAGAAATGAGGTTTCCGGGCAGAATGTGTGCCAGAAGGTAGCAATCTACAGCTTGTTCTAAGCCTTCATTGAAGGCTTCTTCATCATGTATAAACACACTGTAGAATGAAAGCAAGAGTTCAGAAGCATGACATTATTAGTGCAGGCTTTCTACTGATGACCATAACCTGAGATGATAACCTCAGAAGGTAGCACTGCATCTAGCAGTTTGTGGAAGGCACTTTTATTGTGTTCATTCTTTTGAAAGTATCACACATAACGCAGCCCTTGGATTGTGTGTAATTCTGTCTTTTCTTTTTTTTTTTTCTTCATGGAAACTTCATGTCCAGAGAGCGTGAATGAGCCTCAGAAGGTTAGACTTTGCATAGAAATTTTCAGTTTTGCAATGTCTAATTATTTTTTTTCCGGCAAAGCACTCCGTCTTCCGAAGTTATGTAATAGTTTTGCTTTAACACCAACATTATTGCTTTTGCACTATGAACTGACCCACTTTGCATTCTTTAGACGTTTTGGTATTTTTTTTTTTCCTTACTGTTGAAAACAGGGCATTAACATCTGCAAAGCAGAGACTAGAGTCATACATCATATTGATATCTTTTTGGGGTTTTTTTTGAGTACTGGTATTGCTTCAAAAATCTCTCCCTTGTGACACACTGCATGAAGAAACTAACAAGTCTGCAGGCAGCAAACCACCTTGAAGCACTTCCACTGCTGTTCAAAAGTAATTAATGATAATGTCTTCTACTCTCACCCTGCACTTTCCCCAGATGTACATTTTTGCGCTTGTGCTATGCAGACATGAAGTACTTGTTCTACAGAGATAATCATCCAGAAGGACGTTTTCATTGACAAGTATATACCTAAGCCTTACAGTCCTTATTGATCAAGACTGACACCTTCATCAAATAAACAGAGCAATAACACTTTTGCTACAGTCATTGAAACACTCATGTGTTCTGAACCATCTCAAGCAAATCTATTTTGAAGTGATTATCTAGAACTGGAATTTAGCTTGATCTGTTGCTGTCTTATTCTAAACATTGGAAATTGGTTTGCTTCTTATATTTTAAATATTTTACTAATATAATATACTGATACTTATCTGAAGAGAATTGTTTTTACTGAACATTAGAACTTACTTGATTCTTTGAAACGGAGTTGTCTGTCTAAAAGACAGTGCTTTATACTTTTGCCGTATAATTAAAAGATTACACAGCAACAGTTTACGGTTTAGCAGAATTTACTCTTCTTTATGTTATGTTAAATATGTGACCACAACACCTCTTTTCAGTGAAAATTTACTATGTAGATGCAAAAATATGTAGGTAGTACAGAAACAGACTGTCCATAAATCATTTGAAACAGGTTTAATCACTCAATCGTATAGAACAGGAGTCAAAGCTAGCAATGATAGAAAGTATAGACAATGTCTGTGTATGCTTTAAGAAAAATATAATTAAATACTGACTATCCTAAACAAAAAAGTCCTAAGGCTAAATTCCAATATTTCTGGGTAAGTCACAGTAGTTTCTACAGATGAATTGCTCATTAAAGAGGGAGAAAAATGTTAGCTTCACATTCCTGGGAGAGAAATTGTTTGGACTGATACATGATTTCGCTGGTCTCCCAGAAGAATTAGCTTTGCTTAATTATTGAATGACTTCGTAAGAAAACTGGTTGCTTGCTCATGTTCCATAAAAGCTGAATTTTGACTCATATTTTGATAACATTCTGTAAAGCTGGGATGGACAAATGACAGTTCATGTTTTGCATAATTCTGGACAGCTACTATCCTGTATTGTTTCCCAGATCCCATTCCCATCCAGTGTTGACTTTGTTTTCCTTTCGGGGATGTTGTTGTTGTGCAAGCATTCAGGAGGCATGACTGAATTTAATCCAGTTAGTTAGGGTGAATTTAATGCAGTTAATCTGTATACTAACAATAGTGGAGTCAGTGTCAAATCCAGTATTGTGTGTACACACCCATTTGGGACACTCAAAACTCAATGGATGAATTTCTTAACAGACTTGTTTCACCTCTTGGTAAACCAAGTAGCTAGATGAAAGCAAGCTTAAGGGATACCTGGAAAAATCTAACTGGGGTGCAAACATACTCTGCATGGTGGTGACATTTCTCACAAAGTTATAAGATACCTTTATCTCATTCCCTGCTGATAATTTTCGCAAGTAGTACTGGAGAACTCCCAGTCAAAAGATACTGTAGATACTAGACATTTTTGTTGATCGAAAGGGGGATTGGAGGAACTGACAGAAAAGGAATGCAGTAAGAGCTGCAGAATAACAAAGATGGCTTAGGAAGTCCCTGAGACAAGGCTGGAGCATGGGAGCATGCTGGGACAAAGTATCACATAAGCTCATCATGTTCTTGTCTTCTTGACTAGGCACCCATTTACAGCCACATCAGGAAAGAAAATATTGGGAGAAGGTGTCCTGGTGTCATCCAGTACAACTGCTCCACAGTTACTATGTTTTTACCCCAAGAACTGATATTTCCTCAGTAAAGTATACCAGAAGCTAATGACCAAATCTGCATTCATGTATCTTTTGTGGGTGGGGGCCAGAGAAGAATGCCAGTTTGGTTCTGCTTCTTAAGACTGCACTGAAGATTTTATGGTTACTTTGCTATTATGACTGAGATTTCTATTCCCATGGGTTGAGCTGTATTAAAATCGTGGTTATATAACTCCGACTTTTCCAGAAAGTGGAACCCTTGAAGTGTCATTAAATTGAAGAATAAGAGTGACAAGTAATTTGGATCTGATAAAATACTTGTTATGATTTCTTCTCAAAAGGCACATGAAATTTGAGGCGGTTTTTCATGTTTATTGGGTGTTGACAATGGATGAAGTAATCAGCATACTCAGCTATCGGAGAAGTCCAAAGTGAGTATGACTCTAAACACCATTGATTTGCTGATGCCATTGTTGAGAAAGGTGGAAAAATGCCAAATGAAAGGTTATAATAGAGAGGGGTGTTACAATGCGTGGTCAGAAGGATGGCTGGAAAGGAGAAGAGCCTAGGATCACTAGCAGTACTGATTAAAACAAAGGGGTTTCTACATCATGGGGGAAAGCAGAGACATGGCTGTGTGGTTCAAGTATTCGGTTTTATCCTGCAGACCTATTGCACACAACATATGCTACATCTCTAAGTAACGTGTGTGAAACCAAAATTCCTTTATAAGAACTGGATATTACCTTTTTAGCTGTCAAAAATCCCCTGTGTGCCAAAAAAATCCACTGTATCCGCAAATTCAGACAAATTCCCAAAGGGCTTGTGAAAGATAGGAGGTAAAGAATAGCTAATTTGATACTCAAGGCAGGAAACCAAATACCAAGGCCTAATACTTGACAGGCTGTCCTACCTCAGATCTGGGCCTAGAAGCCCAGGGTCTGAGATGAGCAAAATACAAGCTCTAATCATAGTAATCCATGGGAATCTAAGGTTTGGAGCCAGGGAGAGATTTGTAGTGCATATTCAGAAAAGGGCTATCAACTAGGGGTGGATTAGTTAATTTTATCACCTTATCTGATATAATCTTTTCTTTTTTTCTTTTACCTGTTCTCAGGAAAACAGGAGGTAGGTAGCATTTTCTCTATAAAAAAGTTCTAAGAAGAAGTTAAGCCCCTGAAATCACAACTAATAATAATAAATTGCTAATACTGTTTACCTGCTGTGCTAGTCTTTCCAGGAAACTGTAGTAAACAAATAAAATAATGGTTGCAATTATAAGAAAGGAAAGTATTTTTTTCTCCCGTCATGATTCTGTCTTAGAAAGTAAGTTGAATATTGCTGTTTACTTGGGGATTTTAGGCTGTCCCTCCCTAAAAAAAGAAGGTGAGATGTCAACACTCGTTTCCTTCCAAACAACCCACTGAGGTAAACAGTGGTGAACTGAAGGGCATGCGTTCATCCCCCACCAGCCATCTACCCATCATCAATTACTTTGAATGTTTTACATAGCTCATAATATCCGTGCAAACTCCCTAGGTCATATACTCTAAGAACTTCTAAAAGATATTTTAAGAAACAACTAGCTTCCACTACTAGAACCTAGCCGCCTGTCCTGTCGAATTTGTACGTACAGTAAGTTCCAAGTGAAAATTAACTTCTTCCTCTGTTTAGAGAGAAAGCTTGTGATCTCTTTGAAAAGGTAAAGTGTAATGTAAGTGCAAAGAATCATTATCAAGGGAAAGCGGATTAGGTACTTAGTAAGATAGGTATATGTTTTTGGTGATGATCCAGACCATGTCAATTCACAGGAGTAAATCACTTTGCATACTTTACTAATTTGGAATGAATGGCAGCTAGAAATGCCTAATGGATATTTGGAGCTGAAGGTCAAGTCATATATTATTGTAAAGGCATGTTCCCCAAGATTTGCAATGAGGTTTGATGCATGGCTTTGATTCTGTTTTAATATACCTGTTTCTTTAATGACTACCTGCATTAATTTACTTTATGAAAGAAAGAAATATACTCCAACTATTTTTGATGTGCTAATACTTAATCCTGCTAAACTGCCTTCAGCCTCAGTCTATATTAAATGTGTGACTTTTTTACGCAGTGATGCCAAGAAATTCTTGGATGTAAAACTGGCAACCTCCCATGCAGAGAAAGGTGAAAGAGTACTTATCAATGGATGATGCTATAAAACCCATACTTTTGTTGCCAGGTCTCTAATTAAATTACCTTTTATTGCCTTTTTTTTGGATTTATTTCTCTTCTTTAAAGCTTTATCTCGCCTCATAAGCAAGATTTAAGATCTAAATGTAACTGTCCTTCAACTGTTCTCCAGCTAAACACTCCCTACAATCACCACCCTTTTAAAGTTTGGAAAAATAAAATGGTTCTTAAATAGCATACAGAATTGCCATGAAATAAAATGGACAACACCATAGAGTAGGATTTTTAAAACAACATTTCCAACAAGCTCAAATCCCCTCAAAAATCAGATCTAGGGACAGATACAAAGGCTACTGATGTCTAAAGTATTATTTACATGCATGTGTCCGAGTGACATACAAGGCTAGCTCAAAATCTGCCTCACAGCTTAGTCTTCAGAGCATCCATACACATCAATACTTTAATCTTTTAAATTCTCTAGGTATTTATAATTCTTATGGAGTACATGTCCACATTGCTTGATCTGAGAAACAGTGTGTCTGACACAGCAGCTTGTGTGTGATCCACTTGTTATGCTTCTCTCCCAGCTGCATTTTCTGTGAAGCTCAATCATCTGTTGTATGTTCACACTACATTTTATGCAACCCAGCAAGATTGAGATTAACAGAGGACATAGTTGCCATTATTGCTTTCATTTAAAAATATGGGGTGGTATCAGTCATGCTTTTTATCAGCAGCTGCTAAACAATTACAGCAGTTTTCCATTGAGCAAGAGATTTGCATTCAAAAACCTTTGCCATCTTAAGAAGCTTCTGCTCTCTACATCCAACCTGCTGGGACCTGCTGCATGAGCAAACCAGTATCCATACTGGGTGAAAATACGGAGAACCAGCAGTATTCATAGATCTGAAGAGAGGGAAAGCAGTAAATAAGAGAACACTTGCCAAAAAGACGAGGGACATGCTTCCTGCTAAAATGTTAAAATCTTTTAAACAGAACTGATATACAGTAGCTGAAAATGTCTGATGGTGGTGTTTTTTTAAAGCAACTATTACCAGCATTATTATGGGAGGATGGGTTTAAACACTGCATAATGTAATAAGGAAAACATTTTAAATTGTATTGAAGAACTGAGTAACATCTGAAAAGCAAAGGGAAACTCCTGAAATACGCTTATCATGTTTTCTACAGGCTTGACAGAGAGGTTCATTTTGCTTCATTTAGTTCAGCAGCTCCCCGCACTCCATGAGGGCTCTACCATGATTGATGTTTTAATAATGTGAAGGTGGCACCTGGTGTAGGCCATCTAGTGAGGGACTTCAATATCTGTTTGAATCTGCTCTAATCCCTTCCATGTGGGAGGATGGACAGTATTGTCAGTCTTGCATAATGTGAAGACAAGAAGAAATTCAGAAACATACCAAATTCCTGGAAAGAAAAAGGCTGAGGACAAAAGCAATGATGGGATACATTCTGGCAGCTCAGGATGACCAGTCGCAGGCTAACCAAAATGATTTGGATTCAAGTATCAGAAGCAGAAACATGTAACATGCAAATATGCCCATTACGAGATAAGTTTCTTTTTTTTTCTCTGTTTTCTATAAACTAGTGGACAGATTTAGGGTTTGAACTGAATACTGAATATATCTGGTTTCTACACTTTGTGTTACCGTATTTCCCAGTGATAAGAAAGAGTGGTGTTCATGACTTATAACAGGTGTGGTGCTAAGATATTTACTAAGATATTCCCATGTTGCTTTAATAGCCACGCTGTGCCAGCATTTGGGGGTCATTAAACAATAAGTCTGCTGAAGTAAAAATTTGGTACAGGAAATACTAATGCCTTAATTTAATTCCAAAAATATTACTTAGTTTGGACCATTAGAGTAATTGGTTGCGAGCAGTATTTTGTGCAATGCAAGTGAAAGCTGGATGTGGACTACTTAATACTTTTTGGGACAGTCAGACTCATTTTAGAGGACTGAGCATTATAGTAAAGAAGTAAAATGCCTCAAAAATTAAATCCATTTCATCTTTTGATATAAAATACATGGAGACTCAGTGAGCATGACCCTTTACAATAAAATACCGTAACTCAGCAAAGAATAGTCAAACACTGTGACACCTGGCTTATTAGCTTTAAAACATAAATTAATCTGTTGTAAAATTAGGAACATATTATGGGACATATGAGGGATTGCAAAAACCCAGAAGTTCCAAGTACAAATCTAAAACCATTCAGGCTGGTGTGTTCCTAGCCTCACTAAATCAGGGAAAATGAGTTTTATGAACAATCCACCAGATGGGAAAATGTTCAAATACCACAAAATGTTGATCAGATTTATTTGAAAAGCAAGCTGTAACCATATGCATATGAGAGGAAGTAAAATAGATTTTCAGATACGCAGTGACTGCTGTCAGGCTTGCAGCTGTATGAATTTAATGCTATATTGCTGTTTCTACAGTAGGCTTCCTTGATTTCACTTACCTATTTGCCAGCTAGTATGATTAATACTGATTCAGTCTTACAAGCAATTAAATTGGAAAACATAAACAATCTTTCTACTGGCTTTTCACCAGACAGTACCACATATCTGAATTTTTGACAGAAACAGTCTCTGAGACATATTAATATTGCAGCATCCAGAATCTTTGTGCACAAACGACACAGATATCATGGCATCGTTACAACTCTGGGATTTCTCATTTATAAATCTTCTCAGATTACAATAACCTACATGTATTCTACTGCAGTGACTTCAGTTCATTTGCTGGAGTCAGAAGAGAGTATATCAATAGGTATAGCTCCTTGATAATGGGTGTAACTTTCTATTTTAACTTTCTAAATGTTCTATTTGTTGAATTAGAAATGAAATCTGAAATTAATCTCAAATAGAGATGAAAAGGATTTGAATGTGTGGTTCACCCCTATTGAAACCAATTATGTCTGTTTCCTTAGGTTTTTGCTTCATAGACAATTTGTCTTTATATCAAGTCATCAGATGCAATGTAATTTTTATTTGTAATCTTTTGTAACGTTTTTAATTGTAAATTTTCAGAAGCCACTGTTGATTTTAGGTTAGATGACGAAACAGTTCTTTTCATAATGTATTTTTAAATGGTAGAAGTTTGGGTTATTCAAAAAATCAAGTGATTTAAAAATATGTCCAATTGGGACCAAAATTACCAGCCACTAAGGAAAAGCTGGATATCAAAAAACATCCGTGCTCATGCAGGGAGTGTCATCTGAGTGCTCTCACAGCTTTGACTTGTCTCTTTGACCGAGAGAAGAAAGTTTGTATTAGGTCCAATGAGTATAGAATACAAAATCATTCTCCTGAACTATTAGACCACTAGATTTGTGTGTCTTATCAGACCCTCATCAAGTTGCTGCTATTTTGGTGACAGCTGTTGCCAATGTTGTGCTTTTTTTAATTTTCAGTTAGCAGGAAGTTTATTACATTTTTAGGTTTCCTACATCCTTGACTTTGCTGAATCAAGGTTGTGTTGTTGCATTACACTGAACTGGGTTTTTAAACACCAGCAAGTTGTATCTGATGGCCTGCTAAAAGCTCAGTTCCTTGTAGGAAGTGACTTCTGCACTGGATCTGCATCAGTTATGTGCCAATTTGTGGATGAGATTTCAATGCTGACCTCATGCAGGACCTTGACTCCTTCAGCAGCAATCTCAGTCTTCAGGTAAGGCTACGCTGAAGCTGTTGGCAGCTCCTTTGTGCTATGTGAAGCAGACAGTAACTGAACATATTTCATATTAGTTCTCATCCATCATCCATCAGTAGATGTTTAAGATATAGTGCAACAACTAAATTCCTCCTCCAGCGTACTAGTAAGGAAGTGGGTTTGGTTAGTGAATTGAAATAGGTATAAAGAATACTTTTTTTTCCCCCTCTATTTCTATTTCTTCTATCATTCTCTTTAGATTTTAGTTCAGTGGAAAATGACTGTTTTTAAATACTGTGCAGCGTCTAACAGAGGGTGATGTTTCAATTGGTTGGAGTATTTTGGAACTGCCAAAATAAACTTTAAATACCATCATGCTAGACAGAAGAGATCCTGGTGTATTATCCATTATCCATTGGGTTTTGAACTGAAATTTTCAGATGGTGACTGGATGTTGGCATTATTACTTTTTATGATGAGAAATGCATAGAGTTTAATCAAGCCCAGCACCAAAAGAACAAATCAAGAAAAAATATGTCAGCTATGCCATTGGTATCTCTATGGTGTGCAAAAAACAATTTCAGGTAATCTAGTAAAATGTGGGACATGATAAATTTTGCTTTGCCTTAAAAACACACCCTTGATATCTAAAACCAGAAGATTTCTCTGTCTGTCTTGGCTCATGTTGGCAGCCTTACCAAAGTGTTGTACAGCAAGAATTAACCAGTTCTGCACATTTCTGTTGATTCACGGCATTCTCTGTGCAGCCTCCGCTGCAATTAGCACTCTGTTGATGAGAGTAACCTGACTGGCCATTTGCTTTTAAGGAGAATTGACTCCACGGCACAACAAAAACTCTGCTGTAAAACTAGAAGAAGTTCAAGGTGATTAACTTCCTTGTAAGCTCCCAGCTGGTTTCAGATGCACGCTGCTGAGTTATCACAGAGTACCTGAGGCTCTTGGGAAAGCATTGCTTTATTTGGTGTCAGTTTCTCTCTGACTGCTCATAACTAAGAGGTGGTGTTGCACTGCTCTGCTCAGACTCTGCTAAGAGAGTCAACTTCTAAAAAGTGTGTTTCATTTTACAAGTAACACACAAACCCTGGGTGCAGTAACTTACACTTCAGGTTTTCAGAGCAGAGATACCTGATTTAGTCTGTCATGACTGATTCTTACAATTTTATCTTAAGAGTTAGCATATTTTCATGTTTTTTTATGAGTTTTAAAACTCTTAAATAATATTTATAAACAGGAGTATTTATTAGAGTTAACTTTAAATTAGCATATGTTGATTAGAGAGAGAAAGCTGAAAGGTCTGCCTTTAACTTTCAAAATGTGAGGGGGGAAAATGCCTTTCCTCCTCCGCATTTTTTGACATCTTTTCTTTAAGATGTATTTTAAAGATCTTGGGAATACCATCTTCATTGTCCGGGGTTTTTTTCTTAAAAAAAAAGGTATTTTAAAAAAATTTCTTAAAAAAAAGGTATTTTTAAAAAGGTATTTTTACCTCAGAAGGCATACATAAGAATGCATCTTTGTCTCTGGAGTTCATTGAATGTTTCAATGATGTGAGACGTGCATGAATTTACACTACAAATCCCCCCATGCTGTCAGTGTACACAATGCAAAGGGATGACAGCGAAAGCTTTAAAAATAAATTCTCCGAAACTGGGAAGATCAGCAGGGGGAGGGAGGGTTTGTTTAGGATCAAAGTGGGCAGGAAGAATTTAAATGGATATCTGATATTTTTTCTTTCCCCACCAGATTAAGCCAGATTTCCATACTGACTGTCACCTGCTTGGCTTCTAGAATCCCTACAAGAATTTCTTTAGCATTAGGGAGGTTACAAAAATCATTGTAAAATATGAGCCATTGACTGTGGAGTCAGTGTCGCCTATGCAGTTTCTTCAGTTTTATTCTACTTTACGTTAGGCACTTGGGGTATAGCACAGAAAGCCCATTTGTTAAAGCATATGCAAAACAGAAGAAGGGATAAGCATGAGAACCCAGCAATCCAGATTATGGTCTGCTTTTTCTGTCACCGTAAAACACAGAAGAGGGACATACTGTCATCCTCCAGGTAGAAATGCATGCAGCCTGTGACATAGACTTATTGGTACGGAAGTATATGTGAAACTTTGATGGCATTTTTTGGAAGGACACAGGCATATGATGCTCTGGTCATACTGCCAGAAGCCAGAGATATTGAGGCACTTTTTTTTTTTTTTTTTTTTTCAAGGTTCAGGTCCTNTCCATCTGGTCGTACGTCTGCCTTATTCCCTGGCTGTGCACTAAGTCAGCTGTTGGCAACTCTAACATGACGAAAACCCTCTTAAGCCATCAAAGCCCCAAACTTACCTTCTGGTACACATAAAAACCCGGAGATTAGTGGCAGCGCCAGCTTCTGTTTTCCAAGGAGGAAAGTAGGTTGACAACAAAGCTCATTCATGTCTGCCTATACAGGTTTGAATATTCTTTGCCTTATTAAGTAATCACCATTTCAAGCCTCTGAAATCCTGAGCTGAAAGAGCGATTAGATATTACCCTGACTGTGCTGTTTGCTCTAATTTAGATTTATGACTATGTCAGTTTAAGGAATGAATCTCTCATATCAAACACAGAAGTATTCGTTCCGTTTTTCCTATGGAATAAAATGTTTCATTCACTGGCAAAATTCCCAGACCTTCAATATGATGGGAATAAATTATGTACATTTACATGGCACTTTTGTGAATTCTTAATTAAGGAATGGTAACTGTGATTTGAAAAGAAGCATTTTATACAGTGAGAAAAAGAATAAAACCATTAGCCCCTATAAATTGCAAGATTTAGCAGGCATGATAGATTTATGTTTGCTTTTAATTTTCTTCCATTGTGTTAAAAAGCCCTTTAACCTTTGAGTATTGATTAGGAGCAAAGAGTGAATAAATTCTGCTTGCTTTAGAGGTAAATCTTTAATTTTGACAATTTTAGTGCAGCATATCTAAACTTGTTAAAAACAAACAAACAAATGAAAAAAACAGAAAAGCTATATAATATAGCATTTCTTTACAGTAGCCATTCTGGTCAGTGCAGATGTTGAATGTTTTTTAGAGAAAATATTTACAGAAGTGCTTGTAAAAACTTTCTTTGCCTTTTAAAGTTCCCTTTATACTTTTTAATTCTAGTTATTATCCTGCAATTAATGCAGTGAAGGTGAGTGACCAGCAAAGCATATGGAGAGAAATATGTGTAATTCAGTACTATTTGCAAATTATGAGGAAATTAAAGAACACCAAAAAACAATTAAGGTGCTGTAAGGACAGACAACTGAGGTGCTGTAAGGGCAGACAAGTGAAGAAATGCTAAGAAAAAAAACATTTAAAGCTTTGAAAAATGGTGATTTTGACTGAAATATCGTAATGGTTTATGTATTAGGAGGGTGTAAATGTCAAATGAAAGCATGAATTTGTTTTAAGAATCACAAAAAAGAGCATAATTAAGTGCTAGAACTGAAGCGATATAAGTGAAGGGCCAAGTGATAGAAAGGAAGTAAAATTAGGCTAAACATTCAAAGAAAAATCTATAAAGCATAGTGCTCTAAAAGAGGTAATGAAACTTCTTCATTAGCTTTGAAATTAGAGGAAAGATTAGAAGTTAAGTTGTAGGGAACTCTCTCCTGTTGCAGGAGGTTGGGCTAGGCTGAGATTATTGTTTTTCTAGAGTTTTTGAACTAAAAACTCTTTTAGGAAATGTAAAGCAAAATGAAAACCAGGGAGAAAAGAGGAATGGTAAAAAGAATTAAAAGGCCAAGGCAAGGTTCATCTGCAAACCCATGTGTTCAGCAAGGTGGTGTATAGCAGAAAAAGCACAGAAAACAAATTAAGCTGTCCTGTTAGCTTTCAGCTATACTGATGAAATAAATGATGCACACTATATTAACACAGAAGTTTAATTTATTAGGGGAGTGTGTAGTGTGCAGGGTAAATGCATGTTTGACTTGCTGTTAGCTCTGCACTGTGATGCTTCAGCTTCTGCTGGCCTTGGTCTTGGGGGAAGGTATATACAATGCCACATTCACTGCCAGAGATGCTCTCACTTGGAAAACACAAAACCTATTCCCTCCCCTTCCTACCTGTTCCTTGAATCCACATTACAATGATACACACCTTCTCAAAGCTAGTACACTTGCACAAACACATGACCAGTGGCTCGCTTTTTAGGCATACAAAAAAACTTCTTGTGGTTGCATCCTTTTCTTCCCCTATCCAAGTAATCTCTTTTAATAAAATTATAAAAATTGTGTTTCTTTTTTTTCTGGTTTTCAGATAAACGGGACAAGAGTGAACACTATTTAGCAACTATCTAGATGCGACTTTTCAAAGGCAGACAAGCTAAGCAGTCACATCACTGAAAATACTGCAACAGTATACCAGAACACATCAGGGTGGTATTTATGAACTCTGTGACTGGTACAATAAGTACCAGAAGAAAACCCAACATTCATAATATGACTGTATCGATATTTGTCTTTTTGGTTCTCAAAAGTATGTTAAATGTTTGAAAGAAGGGTGAGGAACTGGATGAAATTTTTTTCTTTTTGGCAGTGTTGGCTTACATGCACCAAACTTTTAGAGGCATTAGTTTTTCTTTGGTTTAGGTCATAGAGCTGAGCTGTGGCTGCTGCTTCTGCAACCAGAAATAGGGCAGAACTGAGAAGTGCAAATAAATGCCACAAGCTACGTTATGTTGGAGACACTGAGCACAATTTATGCTCATGGATGATGAGTTAGGTCTCACAGTTTATGAATTGCTGTTCTCTGTGCAAGTACCACAAGTCCAGTGATTCAGATGTTTTCTGCCACACTGTTGGTAAGAAATGTCCCGGTTTTGATGAGTTGCTTGTCTCTGTTGGGGTTCTTTCAAGCTCTGAACTAGGTCATGGATCCTCTGGGACCACTCTATAAGGTAACACCAGTCAAAAACCTAGATATGTGATAGACAATGGAAAATAAGCTAACCCTTTAAAAACCTGAAATACACATGCACAAAGAATTTACCACAGTAATTTGGATATCAAGCTGTGTGGAAACAACTGGGCTAAGTGATCTGTCAATTTTCTTGCATCTTAAGATCTTGTGACTCATTTCTAGGACGTATTCAATTATTCTTCACTGATGCAAACTCCCAATTTTTTAAGTGATTAATCATTGAGAAACAAAGTCATACTGACTTTGAATTAAAATGAGAAAATAATTTTGGTATTCTTCAAAAATTTACAAAAGTTGTTTAATGATTTAGCATCAGATAGTCAGTATTGTTTTTCTTTATACTTTATTGATTTTCTGGATAATTTAATGTTTGTGAGCATATTTATTAAAGATGTAAACCTAAACATGCCGAATTTTAAGAGGTCTGCCTTTTGATGAAGTATGAAAAAAAAAATTACTAGAAAGATGTAGCTCAGTTTTTCTGAACTTAATTATCCTCTTTGCTTTCCAAGAAATAACTTTTATGTAAACTCTTTTCTACTGCTGGTACTGCATATTATACTATAACTGTACATCTATCACCCAGGCTGGTATGGAAGAATCAGCACAAAATAGCAGTCTTGGTGTTAGATGATCCTATTGATTGTGAAAACTGTTGTTGAGGGAGTATGTAAAGATTATCTTCATCCTGTGGTATTTACAGTTTCACATCTAGTACTTTATCAAATGATATGAAAACATATTTCTCATTTTTTTATTTTATTCAGATTATTTTTCATAAAAGGACCACGTTCTTTTTCCTTTGAACCCTGCAGATGTTACCATTGACCTCAAGGAGGCCTGACTAACCATGTGCATGGAGAAATCTTAGGTAACTGAAGAGAAGTAAACATAATTGAAGCCATATAAATTACTTTTAAAATCTATAGAATCAAAAAGTTAATGAGATCTTTTTATGTGTTTTGAGCATGCTATCAATAAAATATTCTAATTAATTCCTACCCAAAAGCTGTCAGCATTCTTTCTACAGTTGTCTTAGTTGCTTTTTTTAAAAACCATAAAAATTAAAATGCTGAAGTTCATCATCAATATATTTGGTGCAAGATATTAATTATTATTGAATTACTTAGGACTCATTCTTCCATATTTCTTTGCAACAGACAATTTGCCAGCTAGAAATGTGAAATCTCACATGATGGCATATTACAAGTGGCTTCAAAGGTATCTGGCAAAACTTGGCACATTTTAGTGTTTGTAATTTTCCAGGACTCAGAACTTTGTTCTTGCAGTAGTCATTAGGAATGGGAAGGCTCATTTCATTGATTGTGCTGTGAGAAGGCTGTTCAGGTTCAGATGGAGCAGAAAGGTTAGTGGAATATCAGTTAAATGCTTCAGTGGTCTGTGACAAATCTCCAGTCATGCTCTTATCACAACTGATGAATTTAATTCTTTAAAAGGTGTTAAAACTGAGTGCATCCTCGTACTTTCCAAGACTGTAGAAGCAACTGAATATACACAAAATGGTAATAGCAATCTCCTTGCTTTTATATGGAAATTAACATAATGTAGAATCAGTCAGTGAAGAATTCTCAGATTGTCCCACCAGAAAGTTTGCATTCAAGATAGGGTTTTTTTTGGTGTAAATGGGTGAAACTCTACCAATAAACATTTCTGTGTATATTCTGGGCTGTGGTAGCCAAGTCAGATACTGTAAGTGGGCATCATAGAATGAGAAGTTAACATAAGAAAGTAATGCAGCAGGTGCAAAAATAAGGACAGGAATGCCTGGTCATTTTTATTTCAAAAACTTGGACAATAATTTTAAATTATCTTTTCCCCATACATTAGCATGATTATTTTCACTGGATTTCAGGAAACAGATCTTCATTTGCTAGTATTGGTTTTACTCATTTTATCGCTATGCAGCTTTTTTGCTTCGCAACATCTGGTTCCAATGAGAAAAAACTTTTAGAATGCTTCTTTTGTTTTTTTTTTTCAGAAATTAAAACATGAAAATGAACCTGTAAGTGGTCAAAAGTATCTAGATTAAAAAACCTGATTCTGACTTTTGGGAAAAACATTTCTGTAGCATTCCTTACTTTATGTGAGGGAGTATAACCAGTCATATGCCCCTATGAGTAAAAAAAAACCTAAACCAGGAAGGGCAAAATTTTGTTTTATTTCAACTAATATTAAAACCATATTATAGACTATAGATGCTGACCGTGTGAAGTCATTTCCTGTTCTACTACCTTCAGTCAGATTTGGCACAAATCATATCTCCAAACTGAAAACTGTGCAAGAAATAGTCTTTCTGATTTGCTAGCATTTAACATATAGGTAAGGGATTATTTAAAAATTGTTTCACTTTGTAGGCAAACAAAATACATTAAATATTTACATTGTTTGTCTTTTAAAGTTAAAATAGTTTATGAAATATGAAAGGGTTTGGTTACTTCATTGTAATTAAAAGATACATCAGTACAGTGACTCACTGACTAAAATGAGAAAAGATTAATTCTAGTATATTGAATTGAGCCATTTTTGTTTTGAGATTCATTTTTGTTTGACTGAGGTATCAAAATGAGCAAAACACTGGATGTAAACAAATTTATAAAATCAGTAATTACTTGAAAACACTATACATGGTGGGTTTGCCTGCATTTATTACATATTTTCACCCCCATCTAGTTCTGGCTGCAAGTTTCATACTCAAGGGACTGAATTTTCAAAATCCCTTAAATATCCAACCGGAATATGTGTTATAAAGTGGATTTGCATTTAGTGGTGAGGAAAGAGTTTAAGTACAATGTAAATCACAGAAGTATTTCACTATTCCCATTGCACCTCTGAAAAGAAATCAGCAGAACCTTGTAAGCTTTGTGAAGAGTTTTGTGTTTGTTTAAATGCCAGCAGTAAGTAGGTGATTACAGGAGGATTCTATCAGTTTTAAGGTCATCTCAAAGCGTTTTGTACAATTACAAAGGATAGAAAAATCTATAGTGCTTCTGTATGATTAATCTAGACCAATTAAAGAGCATTTATCTTTAACATCCTACCAAAAAAGTGCAAGTTTCTAGCTCTGCAAAGATTTGAGCACACCTCTGAAATCAATGTGACCAAACATGAAGGGAGGGCCGTAAGCTCCATTAGTGTCAATGAAACTATGACACAATTATAGAAACTACTGATCTCCCTGGCCAGTTTAAAGATATGGACATCTAAGTCCTCACCTGACCAGGAATTAAAATGGCAATTGAAGATTCGCTATCCAATGCTGGTTTTGTCTTGTTGATCCTCTCACTGCTTTCGATGATACCTAGTTTTTGTTATGTACTAGGAGGTGCAACCAGTCTTTGTTTGCGTAGCCCTGCATATTAGAATATAATACAAACAAAATTGTTGACTGATCTAAGAAAGGAGAAATATCTCCTTGGATGTTAATGCTTACTTCTATGTAATATTAGTCATGGCTAAAATGTTAAAAATTCTTTCATTTCTAATAACATTGAAACACTGTATTTTTTAACCTCAGAAAACTTTTAATTTTGAAGGAACATTTTTAGTGGTGCCATAGAAAAGAATATATGATGGGAATGTTCTTTACTGCATTTTATACAACATTGAGTTTAATAAGGTCTGATGAGCTATCATGAAGCCTTTGGACTGGATTCTGGCATTGCGCTATTGATGGCAAATCGATAAAAACCCAAATCATTCAGCTGACTAAGCAATTGACATTTTACAAAAGTTCAAACATGTATTTGTTACAGCTGTCATCAGTCTTCCATGATATTTAAAAAGTTATAAACTGAGACCAAACTAGAACAAAATAGAACTTCATATCACACTTCATAAATAGACATAAATCAAATTTTTGAAGAGCAGCTTGGGAAGCGTTCTGTGATTGTATTAGTGTTGCAAAATGTAAGATCTGGAGAGTTAATGTGAACATGGAATAAACAGAAAAAAATATCAGATGCGAATCAACTAAAAAAAAAAAATATTTCAGTAACGCAAGAAAGCATGACGTCAAAGCATTCTATTTCTTTCCTTTTATTGAACGTTCCAGGAAAGTATTAATTTCATCCAAAAGTTTGACTTAAGTTAGATGCAATTGTTTAGTTGTTTGGGTTTTTTTTTGTTTCTGTCAAACATTTTGCAAATAATCTTAATAATAAACCTTATTGCTTTGCAAACTTCCTCAGTTCTTTTTTTCATATTCATTAATGATGATTAAAGGACAATGTTGGCCTGGAAATTTTCAGTGATGTCTCCAAATAAACTTTAATTTGCATTGAAACTTGCCTTTAAAACTGTGGATTTCCTAGTTGAAAGGTTATTTTCTATACTAAAAAAGGAGTTTAGAAAACTAGCAGAAAATGCTTGGGACATATCCAAATGAAAAACAAATACATACAGACTGAAACAAAGATGGAAGGATAGTACTCAATACTATAAACTCAACCTGTCATGATGGTGGTGGATTGGTTATAGTGGTCTTTTCACTGCAAAAATCTTCTTTGAACAAAAAAGTAAATGAATTCATAACTATTCAAATTCAAGCAGGTTTTCAGGAAGGTGAGTTTGAACAGCCAAAATATTTACTAAGAATTTTCATATAGAGGAAAGATGAAATACATAATTTGAACTGATTTTCTCTTCACAAATAATGTCTGATATGTAATCAGGAGATAACATTCTGAAAAGGAAAATAAGCTAATTCTTTCAAAATTAAAGAATAACTCCCCAAATATTTTCTTACTTATTCTTAAGGAACAGACAAAAAGGGCAGGGGGGAGGGTAATCTAATATATATCACAAAAGTAATGCAGGTTTACCAATTCACTATAATTTCATTCTTAAACTTCTGATTAGAATTCTGCAACACTATCAAGCACTGAGTCCTAAAGGGGTGAATGGTGAAATTCCTTTTTGTGTGGAAAATACACAGCTTTGCAACACATAACCCCATTAGTAATATTTTAAAATGTATTTACATTGCCCAATGAAGCAGACTAGCGTGCAAAGGGTTCTCTGAAATTTTGCGTATTTGCTGGCTATACTGATATCCTACGTGATACCAAACTTGCAACAGTAGGTACCTAAATATCTTTGAAAGTCTGTCCCAATTGCTTTACAGACTTATATTCCCAGGATGGAATTTAAATGAAAATTACTGCATTTCTCTGATGCTGGCTGTTCCCACAGAAGTTATTTTCATTTAAATTGATAAAATGGAAAATATATAAATTAGTAATAAAACAACAGTTAGTATCTTTCAAAATGTCAAAGTTGTCAGCACACCCTGTTTAAATTGAGTTGACTGTAGCAAAGTTCCTGGTCTCCTAAAGCTTTTCTGCATAGGTGTGAGTGGCACTTACTTTACCAGGGAATAGGTTGCTATCCAGTGCAGATACTGCAGCCATTTCAACCAACCTTTTCCTGGCTAAAGCTTTTGACATGCATAACATGCATGTCATGCAAAAATGCTTAGGGCTCTGGACTACAGGCAGGGGTTGCAAAGTCATCTTAGAAAAAAACTAAATGTAGCAAGTAATTCTCTGTCTTGCTGGCGTATATTTGCACTGTTAACTTGTATTTACCACTAAATCAGCTCCTGTAATGCTTGTTCCAATGACTCAATGTATCATTTGGACAGAGGTCCCAGTTGCATGCTAAATATACCCTGCTCTTCAATAGAACTTTCTTCTGAAATTTACCATTCATCAGCCAGAGCTGTAACAAATTGCCAGCAGTGAGAACAGCATGTGTTACGAGAAGGTTAGCTAGTCTTCGACTTCAGCCTCTGCACTACGGATGATATTGGCAAAGAGTGTTAAGGTCAAATGCCTTTCTTAAAACCATATTTGAAAATGTTGGCGATGATACAGGTCTTTAAGGCATAGCTATACATCTGCGCACTTAGAGTTAGGCAGCATGTTAGCAAGACAGGAACTGAAGTGGCAAGATAAGTGCTACAGCAGAAAATAACTGTTAAAACAGGAACGGAAAGTCTTTTCTGTTCACTGTGTTTAGTATAAATCTGCTGTGACATTCATATTTGTGCTTTGAACGAGTTTGACTAAATCTCTTAACATTTAATTGTGGGCGTTTTTTGGTTTGTTTGCTTGTTTTTTTAATTTATGAAGAAATGGGAAGTACTATTGTTGTTAATCACCTTGATTTTGCTGGACACAGATTAATTTGTAAATAAGACCATTATGGCATATTTCTGTAGCTGGCAGTACAGAAGGGTAGTCTCGTAAAGATCTGGGACAATATGCACAGGCAGAAATATCCAAACCAGTGGTCATCACAAGTATCTGAATCTCTTGACTTACAGAAATGTTTGGGCACTTGTGGCTGGTGATACTTTCTTTTTCTTACATACAATGTCTCTCATCCAGGAAATGCTTGGTGATCACCCTTTGCTACATCTCTGTTTTCTTTTGTTACATTTCGTGTCTGTGTCTGCCAATAAAGTAAATCAAGTTCTTTTTTTTTTTTTTTCCTTGAAGAAAACATTAGGATTTGGTCTATCCTTCCCGATCCAACACTAACTAAAATCAAAGTAAAAGCTCCTCATATTTTAAGAAACAAATTGAGCCCATACTGTTCAAAAGACATATTTCATTCATATGGAAAAAAGGTAAAAAAAGAGAAAACAGTAGCATAGAATTAGCATGTAGTATGTCATTTGTGGATTTTTGTTACTGTCAAAATTCTGAATTTATTACAATTGCTTCAAAGATAATTTTAGTGCACATTGTACGTCCTACAAAATAAATATTGAACAGCGTGTTTCCACCCACTAGATCATGAGCAAGTACCTCAAAAACAGCTTGCTTCTGTCAGAGACAGAGTCAAGTTTTCATTTGTGAAGTATTGTATGCAAGTATACCACAGAGGAATTAAATGCTTCAGTATCTGTGGGAAAGCTGTAAGTTACTGGAAAATATCGTTCTAAGCACACGAGTGAATAAAAACCATGTTTCTCTCTTTTTCGTGTGCAGTAACAGTGTAGCTCAGTTGAACACTAAACACATGTATGTGTGCAATGGTTGACAATACAATGCTGTTAATTTTGTCAGAGAGAAATTCATCCCTCTCAGAGCACCTGAATGTAGCTGATTCTTTGCAGGCATAACATGCACAAACAAGTATTTGCTACTTCCAGTACACTGTTGATACCAGCGATGCTGGAGGAAAAACTCCTCGTTTGGAAGGATAAATACTGATGTCTCTTTTTTGTTATTTATAATTAGGAAAGAGTTTGGTCTGCCTATATTCCAAGCTGACTGACAAGGTAGATGGTTGTGACTAACAAAGAAGCTTCTGAGTGCCCCTGGCCACGTGCAATCACATTTTAGGGTGATCAGACAGATGCAGTTTGATCTGGTCTACATCAGCTGAGAAGACATTGCAGAATTCAGCAGATGTAATAAAGTTGTAAAAAAATTTAACTTCTAGAGGCCGAAAATCAATATGTCATTACTATTTTTTAAGTATTTTATATTTAATATTTTTAAATATCAGTAAAGTCCCATAGAAGTATAAAGCATTGTTTTTTCTGGCATACGTGGAGAAACAGTGAGTAACATCAATTGTTATACCTACGTACAGGTCATTAGGTAGCAGAACAGTGGCGTTTGCAAAGCGTGGTAAGATGCACTGAGCAATTACAGACTTACATTATAGCATGACCACCTCACACAGAATTGCAGCTAGAATCTGATACTGTGTGTTCTGTACCCCATTCTCCAAAATGCTGCTTTTGTCAACTGTACTAGTTCTTCAGATAATGATAATTTAGCTGTTGGTCTCTCACCTTTGTTCTTATCATAACCATATGAAAATCGTAAGGACTTCATTTATTTGATAGCAGTAGAGAACAGACAGGAGACATCACAACTTTCTGACATGCAATTGTGAATTTATAAGGAATTAATTCATGAGGAAACCATTTCCTTATTTTCTTCTGTGAAACTTGCAGTATCACAGCCATCATACTTTTTTTTTTTTTGAGGTTTTCTTGTCTTTTAAGTGCTTTGCAGTTCAGATTCTGTAAACCGCTCTGTCATTCTTTCACCATCTTCCAGAATTTTAGGATTTTATTTGGAAGTCTCCTTTTCGAAAAGCAATTTGTCCCTGCCTACTCTGCCTCATAAAAGCTGACATTATCAGAGCCTAAGGTTGTATGACTGCAGGCAGCAGCTGTTTTATACTGAAGTCTGAAAGCAAAGATGACTTTAGATCTTATAGTGCCTCATATGTGAGGAGGGATAAGGTATTTTTTAGCAGGGATTTGCATTAATAAAAATTAAAGCTTTAGGATTTCACTTCAAAGGGAAATGTCAATGAAAGCGTATCCTTTCTTAGTTGCATTGGTAGCAGAATATTAACATCACTAATGTAAAAGTTTATATAGCTAGAGGCTGCGGTCTCTGTCTCTCAGCAGAGAAAAAAATAATTCTTAGACCACATCAGGAGACTGCAGCCCTTAAAATACAAAGATAAAGAAATGAGGGGTGTCTTTTGGGAGCAGTAAGCATGCAGAGCACACTCATTTTCAAATTGGAATATCTATTATTAAAAAGGTTAATTTTTAATGTATGAATCATAGACAGCCATTGACATAAAAATAAATATATTAGTCATTATGTGCTAGCTTTTGCAAGCTTTACTGATGCTAAGTATTATTTTGTGCTACAAATACAGTCATTGATTTCAGCAAAACAACTCTACAGTGCAAGTTGCTGCTTGAGGGACAGAAAAATCTGTGTGAAGTATAACTTATCAAATACAATTACACAGTAAAATGGATTATTTCATTGATACTAGTCCATAGGAACATCCAATTTGCAAATAGTTAGTAAGGAGATTTTTGAATGCAGAAAGTCTTTTTTTAGTTGAAAGGAGGAAAAATGGATTGTCAATTTTTTGGAACAAAGCACAGGGAGAAGACGTGTGTATTCGTTTTCTTACTGTTCCAAATAATCAAGGGATTTTAATCCTCTCATTGTAAGTAATGTAAGCAAATATAAATAACATTCACTTACTCAATGGGAAGTTCACTAACATAAATTCTCAGCCAGGCATTGCTAAAACATTTAAAGCATTCATTAGTCTTCCCAAATCTTGAAAATTATTATGGAAAAGCCTGATGTTTTACGAGTGTCCTCCTGGAGATCTTGTATGAGAGCTGGAGCATTTCAGCTTTCCTCTTACCTTAACCAGGAATGCTAGCAGCTTAGCCTTGAATACAGTCTCAGATTATTAGCTATTAACTTGTGCCAAGTTTTAGTACACAATGAATATACCAGGTGCGTTTGTATACTTGTGAGTGAGGTTAATATTGTCAGCACAATAGGAAATTATTGTTTAATTGTTCCTTTGATTTTGTTGAAGTTCAGAAAAAAATACATGGTCTAGTAATCCAAAAAGTAATATTTTCTAAAGTAGTGTAAAAATGTTACTCACTCTCTCCAGATTACTCACAATATCTACTTTCATCATCAGTCTGCATCAAGCAGGCAGAATAAAGATATCAATTTCTCTTAACTCCCATAAATCTTATAAAAAGATTTCCTGAATCTGGGAACCATTCATAGTTGATCAGTCTCCCTAGCAAAGAAAAAGTAGCTTTTTTACAACAGACTTTCTGACAAAAGGAGTCTTGAGAGACTATTGAAGTCACTTTTCATGCTAAATGCAGACCTTTCTACACAATTCCTGTAGTTTAATGAAAAGTACATTTGGAGGTGTTTTTTTTTCAATTTTTAGTGAACAATCATTGTAAGGGAGGCAAGTAGTCATATGCCTATTCAGTAGGATGTGATAGAGATGCTGGTGTGCTTTTCAATATTGGCTGGATTCTGTGCCTGGGTGGATTCGACTGTGGTTAAGGACTCCATGAAGAATATATACTATTAAATGAGATGGAAACTACAAGTTGGTGTGTTAACCCACTGACCTGCAGAAAGCACCGTTTTCCAAATCACTTTATACATGAGGCTTTCTAGTCTTTTAAGTTGTTTTAAAAAGTCACTCCTACAGTTATATTTAAATTAACCAGAAGACGCTGTTGTCTGACTACAATCACTTTCTTTTACAAGATCTAATGGTGAGGCCCCCCAAAAGAATAAAGAAGCCTAAAGAGGATTTCTAGAAGAATTCAGTTGCTTGTGTCCAAAGATTTAAGAGGCCTTGCCCAACAACCAGTGAGAAAAATCTACATTTTATTTCGTTTTTATCACCAAAGTTTCCCAGGCTTCTATGGTCTTTTAAACTCCTTTTACCTTCCAGAATTATCCTTGTATTAAGTAGTTGAAGTATTACCTCACGCCTAGAGTATGCCAGTGTTTAAATATTCCTGCAATCAAGTGCAGAAAGATGACAAATACATTTGTGATTTCCCTTACCCTCTTCTATGTAGTGATTTAATCACTCTCTCAGCTATTAGGAACATCTGACTCAGTTCTCTTTCTCCCCTAAGAGGATCTCATCTAGTAATTAAAGAATATGTGCAATATATGAACTGGAGTGAGGAGAGTGACTGACACCCAAGACTCCACTTCTAGGAAAGTTTCCTAACTAGCATGGCAGAGATTCAGAACCCCTTTTGGCACTAGATTTTATTTATTTATTTAGTTAGTTAGTTAGTTAGTTATAATTTAGTACAACTTCAGCAGGAGGGACCCTGACTTTTAAGTAGCTTGCTAGCTTTTTTTACTTATTATAAAATTAATAAAATTTCTCTGACTTGTAAATGACATCTATTTTATTGTGAATAAAAACTCATTCCCTTTTCATTCGAGAGAATCTATGTGGGTGATTTGAGTCTTTTGCTTCTGTGTGCATATCATTCAATGCTGACTCTAGACGTAATAACTAGGTGCAACTGCTCTAGATATAGCTATGATGGCATAACTGCTTCTCAATAAACCCACTCTTTTTAGTGTGGTTCATCTGTAATCCCTGATCAATGGAGACTGAATCTCAGGACTTCCACGTGCCTCTCTTTTAATGGTATCAAGTTGAAGGAATAAAGTCACGGACACTGGAGAGCTTGAATGTGCTGGTTCCACAAGTAAAATACAGTGAATATCATGTAGCCAATTGTGGATGTGGAATGAGTTTATTGATCTGACAGCCTTCATTCCGCTTAATTCCCAATGTATAGGGCAATGCTTTTTAGAGATATACATTGAGAGGATTTGGTGCTACACGATTGAACTACTGCACTGTTGTTACCAATGGAGAAATTGTGATTGGGAAAAATCTGAGCTGCAATTTTCTCAATTACACATACAGTAATTATTAACATACTTAAGGCCAATACACAAAGTTTGAAGCAGAGCTGATTAAAAAAGAAAGAAAAGTCAGTTAAGGCTTCATTTTTGCTACCCCATTAAAGAAAAATGTGCTTTATCAAAACTGAACTCTCCAATTCCACTTAGTTTCTTCAGACTCCCTTTCCCATTGCCTTGAATGGTTTTGATGCTCTAAATTCATGTTGTTTGAAAACCACTCAAATTTTTCAAAAATTTTGTTCTGCAAACCTTTTCATTTTCTTTGTAATTCAGAAATAAATATAATTTAAAGATTAGGAATTGCCATTCCATTCAACTTTGCTTTCAATGTGTATATCACTTAAAGTAATGCACCAAAGAATCAGTATATATTGACAAAATCTCACTGAACAACATTATCAGCCAGAATATTTTATGTCTGTCTTTTGACATCATTCCTGATGCCTACAAAAGTATCAGTTATGTCGTAATTATGCACCAAACAGTTTGAATGCCAATTTTCAGATTACAGGTAAATTGCTAATATCTTTGACGATTCAGTGCGTGTGAATGAATACACGATAATGTTTCTGTTCCTCAGCTACATGACATTATTTTTAACTAATGAGTAATAATAGAATGCTAATATGACTTCATGACACTTAAAAAATTACTGATATTTTCATGAATACTAGCAGCTGTTGAAATATTCCTAATTACAAATATCACTTATCAAGAGCAGCACATTGAAGTCAAGTGGTTTGTATGCAAGCACATTTGCAAAGCTGTTATGTTCTATTTTTTTCTCTTCACTCTTGAGCTAGGTTTACTTTTTCTTAACGTGCATAATAGTGGACTTGAACTGAAATGAATACACAGTAATCTAATAAAATATATCTTTATTCCAGAGATTCAGAAGAGCAAAGAAGCTGTAGAATTAAACTTTTGCCTTTACCAAATTAGATACATCGTCTGTCACAGCAGGTATGTCACGTATTATGTGGGAGATACCGGATCAAATAAATTACTCACTGGATCAAATAAATGATCTGGTAAAACACACTGTATTAATATTAAATCAAATAAGTTTGAGAATTCTGCAGCCTACAGGTAGTTAGAAAGATATTCTTTTCGAAGTCTTTATTTAAATTCAGTTCACTAAACATGCAAGGTGTGCACCATCTGGTAAAAGGCAGAAATATTCTTTGGCAGCTTTCTTTTTCTTTTCTATATTAGACTGCTTTATCAACTCTGATACTGAAATAGCAGAATGGTGGTATACTCAGTACTAGTAAGTGTTCTTACACTTTTTATTGGTGGATGAAGTGGCTTTGTTAATGAGCAGTGTTGTGAGACAAACATTTATATGATGACTGTGACATGGATTATTGCCATGCCTGTTTATTATAACTCTTAACGAAAGGCAGCTTCCTATTACGTATGCGTGGAAGTCTGCTTTTTACTGTCACTGACAATTTTCTCACTTTAAGCTGCATAATATCTGCTTGGAATTTATGTTGTTAGGCAGACATAACACCCAAATTTTAGCAGTCCCAGTCTTTTGCTGCGGCATGTTTAAAAAGATGATTTCATTTCCTTGTTCATTTAATAAAATGACTTTTGTAATTTTTTTTTCCTTGTTTTGCTTAACCTTTGGACAAGCTATCATTGTTTCTGGACATTGATCTTCAAGAAACCCACGTATTATGTATGTGGAAGCCATTTAGCTACCATATAGCTATTTAGCAATAAATCATACTGGGAATTCCGGTCCAAATATGGCACAGTCAACAGTGCTGTGTCTAGCTATATTAACAGAGCATTTGCACCTGGTTCATCCTCTGCTATATAAAATGAGTTTTTAATGGCTCCCAAAACAAGGAAGTGTGCCATTAAGATCTGAGCATATGGTAGTCCTGAGAAGACCGGACTGGGATTGAGAGAAATGCCCACTTGGCTGGTTTCCCCACACTTTTTCATCCATTAGCAGCCAGCTTTCTTCCCATTCCAGCGTAGGCACGGATGTTAGCTTAGTCAATGGAGTGAGGCTTTGTTCTATCAAGTTTATGATCTCACAGAAGTCAGGTGTAACATCTCCTGTTATTTCAGGATTGAACTTTGTACAGACTGATTTCTTGATTAAAATATTACCGTGTGACGAGCAATGACAGAACTGTGCGAACGAAATTTAAAATGTGGATTTTAAAAACAACCCTATGCAGTTTACATTATTTTGCTACAGAGAGCACAAGGCAAGACAGAGGAATATTTAGAACTAAATCAGTGCTGAAAGAAGGGGAAAAAGTATTTATTGAAGAGCTGTTTGTAAAATTATTATTTCCTATTCATTTCTGATTTATTTGACTTCAAGTACATTACATTAGTGATGTACAAAATCTTCATCCTGAAAATGTACCTAGGCAAATGGTAGGCATTAAGGGACCACAAGATATCTGTCATGTTATACAGCACACCAAATATGATTCAATTCGGCAATCAAGAGGAGGAATTGCATAGCCAAATATGCACCCTATTGTTTCTGATTATAATTTTAAAATGTCCCAGAGTTCAGACCAAAGCATTTTAGCCTCTGTTATTTACTTATTTGTGCTTTTCCGCTGCGTCCTCAGATCCTAACTGCCATGGTGCTGGCACAGAACCGTTTGGTTAAAGGGAGTTGACATGTACATGGCAAAACAGAAACATTATTCAAATATGTAATATTTTTAGATGTTTATCACATTTACAGATTTTTGTCTTGCTAAAAAGTGACATAAAAGTAACTTAACATAAATTTTAAATAAACTTAGTGACTCTTTTGTCAGTGAATATCCTTTGATGGGAACAAAAATTTTATCATTCAGGCTGTGGAGAATTCTGTGATTTTTTTTTTCCCCTACAATTATAGGAAGTTTTGAAGCTTCAGTGGAGTAACTTCCCCATGGCGTTTCTCAGTGGGCTAAATCCTTTCCTTCTCCTACACAAATCAGAGGCAAAAGAGAACCTCTGTACTGATACTGAAGTCAGTGAGACCCCTCTGAATAGTCCAGAAAAGCCTCACTATTGAGCTACCAGAGGTAAGCGGAAAACCAAGCAGCACCACTCACATGTGATTTTTCTGCAGTATGTCAAGGAGGATTAGTTTACTTGGGAGCTGTACAAGCCATTTCTAGTTGGGAGGAAGGAAGAAAGCCCCTTTAAAAGGGCAGTTCAGCACAAAGGATGGGAGCAAGCATTATAGTAGCTGCTGCAGTTGGCAGAATAAGAAGTACCAGGTGCCAGAAGTAAGTAGGGCCTCCAACAGCACTGCCAGCATCTATATGTACAAGACTGCTGTTGCCTAATTAATGGATAGAGATTTGGCTTCTGGATGACATCTACAGGTTATTTAATATGAACATACGATAGTACAGGTAACTGAAGAGTTTTCAAGGTTAATTCTGCATTAACCAGGATGCCTTTATCAGCTGTCTTCAACATCTGGCAGTGCTCTGTCTTTCAGGTGTTTGTCTTCAGCTCTGTTTCCCTTTGGAACATGAGGTACCTACGCTTGTACAGTATTAGCAAGTAGTTACAACACAACAGTGTGTGTTTTGTCCCTTTCTAGGCTGTCTGTCACAAAGCATCCCAACTACATAATGAAAACCAAATACAAACCATTTTATGTCAAACAGAACTAACTAGCCTAAAATACAGCAGGCAGTGCTTGAACAGCAAATGTAAGGCAGTGTCTGACAGATATTATGGCAAGTCAACCTCACAAAAACAGGATCAATGCTCTGCTCATATGAATTACAAGTTAAATAAAGAATAGCAAAAGCAAAATACATATTTTACAATAACCTTGGACAATTTTTTCTCTTGTGGGCAATTTTGTTTGCTTGTTTGTTGGAGTTGGCTGTTTCATTTTAGATTAAAATATTTTTACAAGTTTTGAGAGGCCCTGTGAAAAACAGAAGATGTATGATTTCATTATCTCCTTTTTAAAATGTAAAGACATACTTCTCCATGAGAAACCATTCAGCTGAATTCTTCTTATAGAGACATACTGATGAGAGCACACAAGGATATTTCTACTGTGTCTTAAATAAATTAAAAAGGCAGCAAGTTGATTTTTCATACCCTTCCTCAGCCACTGACGCAGAAACAAATCAGTATCACTTGAATTTATTTTCTTTTGGAGAGGAGGGGGGAGAGAAAGGCTTGTTCTCTTAAGATCAATGAATTCAAAGATAATATTGTCTTACTGAAGTAGCAGAACACCATGAAGAGCAAAGTCTAATCTCAGAATAGGATTTGACAAAAACTTCATGTAAATCAAATTCTAAGTATGGTTGGTACAAACACGCCATCTGTGTTAGCTCACTGTTAAGCAGATATTGGCAGGAAACAAAGTGGAATCTTTATAAACCATGAGACAAGAGATTTGTTGTAGGTCAGGGTTTCACTAATTTAAAATGTAATCAATGCCAGGCATAATTAAAATATTTCTCATATTCTTTTAGGGGAACCTCCTTAAAATTATTTTCCAACGTTTTCATATTTTAAAATAACGGTGAATATGGCTAATGGCTAACATTCATGGCATGATATGAAAATAAAATCTTATGCTTTTGCATAGAAAATGGGAAATTAATGTAATCAAGGAGCACCTGTTTCTGAACTTCCTTGTGCTATACCAACGACAAAATCAGTAAGTTCTTCCTGTCCAAAATTTGAAACATTTCTCCTCAATTTTCCTCCTCAAGTGCAGTTTCATAAGCAGTGGCATACGACAATATCCACCTGTAGTGATTCATGTAATCCTGAAAATTATTTGATTTGTTCAGTGCAAAATAATTAATCATCATTTCCTTTGTTGTACAGACATTATGGTGGTGGTCACAAGGTAAAACCTGGACTAAAATAGATGCAAGAAATAGGCACTAGGTGGTATGCAGATATTTACCGTCACACACTTGCCAGTTTGCCACAAAGTTTGTGATACCGTTCTGTTTTTTAGGGCCTGATGCACGTTCTCTTTTTTCCCATTTACTGTAAAAAAGGGCTTTCAACACACTTCACAATATTTCAAAATTGTTGACTGATGAATAGGAAAATGAAAATTAGCCACACAGAAAAAAACCCCAAAGGTACTCCTGAACTATTATCTAGAGTCCAACCTATAGAAAGTAATTTTGTAGCTGGATGAAAGAATGTCTTCCAGGAATTTATTAACTTCTTTATAAATTAAGCAGAAGAATTGACCCTTAGCCTTCAGTATTCCACATGGATGTAGTCCCTGCAGTGCTAAAAGTAGAAGTAGGTAAATAACGTTGCCACAACCACAGTTTATACATTTGATTCTAATCAAGAGAAACAAAATAATTAATTTTAGGTCAAAATAGTCAAGTGACCCAAAATAATCATTCTTGTTTTTATTAGGGGGGTGAGGGTGGGGTTGTTTGTTTGTTTGCTTGTTTTTTTAAATTTAACTTTAACTAGCCGAGTTGCAACACCAGCTTTTGAGTGGCTAAATGTCTGTGAGGCAAATACCATCCGAACTAACATATACTTACCAAAGGTAAATTTGAGAACTACTTCATTAGGTTTTTTAAAAGCCTAAGTACTTCAGAAACTCCTAGTTCTAAAAAGCTGCTGATATGAAAGGTCAATTTTAAGAATTTGATATTTGAAACAAAACAAAACATTTTGATATGTCAAAGATAGACATGGATCAGGTCTTCAGTGGTTATGCTGTATCTACTTCATTTTCAGTGTCATCACGGAAACCACTATCTGCTGGGTAATTAATCTATAACTTTTCCAACAAATACCCTCTTTCAGTCATGGATAATAAGTGGTATCATTGCTCTATGATATTAACAGAAAAGATGTTGAAAACTTTCTGTATCTTTCACATCATGAGCACTCTTTTAGTAATGACTTAAAAATTCCTAAATCTGCCAGACCATGTTAGGCACTACAGTGTACTGGATTTATTATGCATGCAAATTAATTTACAGTCATTTTCATTTGTTTCACTGATATTGTTTTTTATAAATATTGGTCTGAAGGATTTTGCATGGTGCAATGGCTTTGTCTGTTATCTTCATGTTATATTCAAAGAACTAAATGAAACATCTTTGATGTTGAAATATACTCTAGGACCGTGGCACTCGGTGTTTTTACTTTAATCAATCCCAGCAGACATGTCTTACTATACTAGATCAAACAAACTGCACTTTTGATTTAGTTTGAATCTAGTGAGGCTGACTAAACTACATTCTTTTCCTCTCACTGTATGGCTGATAATGAGCAAATGGATAACCAGATGGCATAATTTTTGTAAAATTTCCAAGACACGTACTGTAGCATGTAAAAAGACACATTCATAAAGTGTCCTATCTTCTGGCATGTATCTCAATTCATTCAAGTAAAAATTGGCACAGAAGCTACTGTTTTTCCACATAAAAGTTGACTCTTAAAACATATAAATGCCAAAACTCAGAATGAGAAATGGCACCTTTTAACTATAAATGCAACTAGTTTTGTCACATTTTTTCACTGTTCTTCCTAATTATTTTATAGCAGAAGGTTCTAGGGAAGACATAACAAAAATTAAACACTTCAAGATATGTAAGTTTACAAATGGACTTTGTTAACTTCAGTCAAAATAAATTAATTCTAAAACAAACACTTCAGGAGGAAACTAAGGCTTTCACAGTAAGCCAGTACAAGCAATCTATCTGAATTATTTAAATCCTTCATAAGGGAAGGCAGTAGTCAGCCTTCAGCAAAGCCTTGTCTACACAGGTGAATATCTAGTTTTGGTTATACACATCTTATATGCTTCTTGTAGTATAGAAAGCTTTTTTCCTTGGTGTTGGCAAAGGTTTTTTTCAAGCAGATAAACATGATATTTTCTTATTGTTGTTGCTAAAAAGATTAATTTATTGGGATCTTTGAAATTTGTGTGGGAGATCAGATCTCCTGAGCAGAATGGTCTGTCAGTGTCCAGATGATGACAGGAGTATCCCTTGAAGAGTCCTCAGAATATCTTCCACTGGATCTGGTGAGACACCCTGAACTGCCATTCTGGTAATTTTTCATAATTCAGCTGATATGGTCTTACATGAGCACTTCAGCATATATATGATTTGTTCGCTATTGATTAGCTATGTACAAAAGACACATTGCCATGTGATAATTTCTGCACCTGTAGGTACAATCTCTTTGGACTCTTTACAAGTACCTTGCCTATGTACAGTTTGGTAAACTCTGCACAAAGAACTGCCTAAGGAGCTCTCTGGGATGGGCTGATTCTCCACCCAGGCTGGTACTTGAAACGTATGTTAAAACACATAGGTTATGCATAACAGTTGGGCTAGACAGAGCACAAACTGCCGGAGGAATCTCTGGGACTGTCTAAAATTTCCACCTGGGGAGCTCCTCTAAAAATTTGTCAAATTCTTTTCTGCAGCATTCTGGCTGAAGGCAGCTGGAAGTTCAGTCAGTCACCCGAGGTATTAATGACTAAGTATGCTGCGCATGTACACAGGCACAGCATATGTTATCTCATACAATGACCGATCGTATCAATTCAGGCTACCCAGAAGTCCAGGACAGGATAAGTCTAAGGAGTGTGGGCGTATGTATGTATGCATACATTTACTATGTAATTTAAATGAGAGGTGAGTAACAGAGAATATTTTATAACCACCTTGCAGACTTTTACAATTTCTGCTCAGTTTATACTGGCATTGTCAAATGGTGGAGGAGAGGTGAAGTGAAAATACTCCTTTTCCTTGAATTCGCCATTCTTGAATTTTGACCTTCAGCTGATGGCCTCTTCCATATCTAGGCTCCCACATCAGCTGAGATCCTGTTATCAGATAGTGGTGCAAATATCAGGACCCATAGTTAGAAGAGAGCGATCTCTTTACTTCTCTGCTTCAGCATCAGTTGAGCAGCAGGCTGACACCAGAACCAAGGAACAGCAGGGAGAACAGGAACTTTTCTATAAGCCAGAGGATTCAACAGGCAGCTGAAACTCCTGTCTCATTGTAACCCATAGTGCAAGACTATGTCTTCAGGAGAAGCAGTGAGGTAAGCACGCTGAGTCTGTAATGTGGTCTCTGGCAATAAAATCTTGTACGTATGCTGAATTACTAGATAGCAAGGCTAGAGTAGCTCATTACGAGAACATTTCAATGGGGGGCAGACAGATGCCTGCTTTTCCGTCCACATTCAACGGCAGCTGGACACAAGTCAGTGCCACCGTGTATGAGCTACCATTTCCTGCTCCTTATCTGGGGACTGTGCCTGCAAGCACAAATATGTTTCTGCATTTGGCCAGCTGCCTTGTTTTCTAGCTTCCATTGACTGCACTGGTTTTATCTCCACTGACTTAGACATCCGTCTCAAAATAGACACCTACTTTTAGGGGGATAGAGCTGGAACAAAATAACACTCATGTTCCTTCATTTTCCAGTAATTTTCTTCAACATTCTTTGAAGATAAAATCATCAGTTTAAGTGTTCAACAATCAATAGTCATCTCTTGACTTCCTAATCATAACAGAGAGTTTTTCAACCTCTGTCTACAAAAAATTTCTCCACTGATTTAGGTGGTTTTCTTCTCAAAATCCACTAGAAGAAATTTAGATATTTGACTAAATACATAAGAGGACAATTCTGTATCGCATTCTTTACAAGCCTTTTTTTTCAAGTAGAGAAAGACTCTATTATAAAAATATTTTACCTTCTGTGTGAATTGCTGCTGCAATGTGATGCCTTTTCTTCTTCCTAGCAGAGGGTAGGAAAAGAAAATGTTAAGAATTCCTCATGGTCATTTTTCATTTAAACTACAAGCTTTCCACTAAAGGAAAATCTTTTTCCTTATAGAAAGGTCACCACAATCCAGGAGCTATGAACTATAAAGTTCCAGGTGTATGTAAATGCTAAAAATATATTTTAAGCTTTGCTTGAACTATTGATAATTATTCCTTCGTTTTTGAATCTGCACAGGTCTGATACTTCAAGTCTCTGTGAAAGCTACTTTATGATCCAGCATTCTGCAAAATGACAAAGTTGCTTGGGCACATCTATAGAAACAGGAAATCCAGCAGGATGGCCAAGGTTCCTTGGAAATAATGCTCCAAACAGAACCACAGTCTCGGTATGTGAAAACATATGATACTTTCTCAGCATAACAAATCTGGAGCAAGATTTAAGATAATTTAAGTTAAACTAGACTAAGTCTCCACTTACATCTATAATGTATACTTTTACATTTTCTGGTAGATTTTCTCTGACCTGCACCATTGTTAATGAGCAAAAAAGGGGCAGTTCCTCGTAATCACCAAATCTATTTGGTAGTATATAGTGGGAAAACAGAGGATACAACAAGATTCCTTTTTTATTATTTTTTTTTGCTAATGCTTACAGAAACCTATTCTCAGATCTTTCAAATTTCAGCATTATGCACAATTCACACATCTGTGTCTCTCTTATACTGCCCAACTTCAGAGTTTGCAGGTAATGCTTTTCCAATTCAGTTATAATTCTTCTTCCACTCCAGACATAGTAGATTGATCTACTTAGAAATTTAATCTAATGCATGGAGGAGCATCTGTGTAGCATCTAGGAGAGAATGTAGTCTCCAGAGAGAACCTGGGCTCATGCCTGTCACGATTCATGTGACCTGACCTGTGGGAACCTCCGTATCATCCAGTCTGACCTGTGAATCCCTCTTGTCACATGGTCCAATGTGCAGCATCTCTTGCACTTGATCAGAATGTAAAACAACTGACTGATTTGTTATACTGTCTTCTTCAACTTAGCTTGAATTCAATTCTCTGTACTGTCTTCCAATGTAAAAAGTACGAAAATTTCCTGCACCCATGGTAACACTTTGTCATTTCACTACGCTCAGTTGATCTCGCAGATGATGACAACTTTGTTCTACCTGAAAGTAAAACTGCAATGTAATCTTTGAGTATGACTTTCACTTATCTGCCTCTGGTATTGCCAGAACCCAAATTGCTTATCTGCTACAACCAGAAGCATTTAAAAAGACTAGCTATTACAGTATTGTAAATATTTCTATTTCATATCCAATGTTCACATTCTTTCCTTGGTAGCTTAATTTACTTTCTGGCTCAATAAAGTGAGGTCATCAAAAGCAGACGTGTTTCCTCATAAACCAGGTACCTATAGGATGTAATCTAACATTTCTTAACTTTCTGTTTGAAGAACTATGCAAACTGAAATTCTCCAACTTTTTATGGTAGCACACTTTCCCCTCTCTGAATCCATTTTGGCTCCTTCTTGAACCTTCTCTGTTTTTAAGATAGCTTTTAGTTCTGAATATCAAATTCATCTAGACTTGTCTTTCAGTGAGATATAGATGTAATGATAATATGTAACTTCTAGTTGATTACCATCACCTGTTTCCAAAGATTCATGTCATTTGTTATGAAGAAGCTCCCACTGTGAATTTTCATTAGATCGATTCTCCTGAATCCCACAATATCAGAGTCGTGGGAGGAATCTGCATATGCCTCAGGACTGGTTTTGGCCCCTGTGACCAAAGAGATAGCCTACAAAGAGAACATGTCTCTGTTACCCTGTCAAGAAAAGTTAGACCTTGTGGCCTAAGCAGTCTAGTGGTCTTGCCTTAGTTTTATGCCCCCTGCCCCTTGTTTCCCTTACACTAGGAAGCCAGTCACTCTGGGAATATACAGCAAAGAAAGCAAATAGTCATGCTATGAGTCCTTGAACACTCAAAATATCACCTTTGGCATAGCTCAGATATATGTAGTAGTAAATGCCATGTAAATTTTCTTGCTTCACTGCTCTTCCTGCTCAGCAGGATCGTCTTGGCTCAGGTGGATTTCCCCAGGAGCCCAGAGCCCTGGGTCTCCATACAGGGATGCTTTGCTGGGAGTTCTCCCTCTCGTGCCTCTGCAAACTACTTCCTCCTATTGTTCTGCACCAGTGCCCCCTCAGCCTTTAGCAAAAAGCCCTCCATTTACTGTAAAACTTCTGTTGGGTGTTGGGTTTTATCTTATGATTCATCACTTGGAGAAGCGGAACCAGTCACCAGGTGATCTGTTGCTAACTTCCCAAAAGGACCTCCAGAAGGGATTTTCTTCCTTGAGCCATACAGAAAACATCATCTCACAAATACTTTTTATGGAACTAAAATTTGTCTTAAGATATCCCTACCATGCTGGGTCACTCATCTTTGTTCTAATCAGTTTTTTTTTTTAATCAATCCTGTTGGAGTTCACCCCTTATGATAATTAGAACTAGCTGTTGCACAGTAAAATTGCACATTTTTTATTTAAAAAAATGCAGTAGGGCAGGGGATTTCAAAATTGATTCCAACTTGCTACAGTTAGAAAAAATCAGGTGGAACTATACACTTATTTGATGTCTTGTCTTGGCTAGAAAAGGCTAGGTAGTGGTCACTGAGTTTTGGTTGTCTACTGTGTCAACACAAATATGCCAGTATAACACCTGCACAAGTATCCATTGCTTGTCTGTTCCACACTGAAAAGAGATCTTTTTGGAACAAAAAGAAACAATTCATTAAGCTGTATTAAACAGATACACACGTCACAAGATTTTACAAAAGTAATGTAGAAATCTCCCACTGTCCAGCTGATGTTTCCTGACTGGTTGAACCAATCCAACTAAAGAATGTTACACTATTTTGTTTCCTAAATGTATTCAGTAGCATAAATGCTAAAATAATTTTGTATGTTAAAATAATTTCGAATGAGCAAAGATTTCAAAGAGTTCATACCATTCTGTTTGTGTGATGAGGAGTTAACATTTAATTTCTAATAATGACTTCGGTATCATTATGGCATGGCTGAATTTTTTTTCCCCATTTCTGAGGACAGAATTTCAGTTCTGTCCTCCATCTGCCATTCACTGTGTGTAACTAATTTCATTTCAAAGACAAAAATTACTCAACTGGAATAACAGTAGTTTACAATAGTAGGAATAGCAAAGTTTTGGACAGTAATACATTCAGTTTTGATTTTTAATTTGATTGTTAATTGAAAATATTTTGTATTCTTTGCACAGCTGTGCTATTGTTATCCTTTACTTTCAAATTTTATGATACTTCTCTGCTAAGACCTGAAGTATTTTCACAAAAAGGAAAATGAGGTAGTTTGAGTTGAGCAAAATTATATTATCTCCCTTGTTTACACAGACCTAAATAGGCTTTGGTTAAATATTCCAGTACTGAGCAACCATTTGCACTTGATTTGGTTTGCATTCAGAATACAAAGGTGTTTTAGGTGTCCTATATTTGGGTAAATTGTATCAGATTGTCTCAGTTCTACTTATCCTTACACAGTAAAAGTTTTACCTACCTTATCTGCTCATGATTCCTTCGGCTACATGCACCCATGCAGGGAACGATCATATCTCAAGTGTGAAGATTTTATCCTGGCCAGGAAAGAGTTTTACTTTCTCAATGTAAGAACATAGTGCAGAGATCAAATCAGACCTTTAAATATTCATCAACAAGTTTCACTTGATAAAACTTTGGTTTATGTCTGTTTACGTAAATTTATAGCATCAGTACTGTTATCAGGTGCATGGGATCAGTTCTTGATACAAGTTCAGCTATTATACACTGTCATGGTTTGGCTGGACTGGCCACTGAGATGAACAACAGATGGTCTCCCCCACCTCTCTCTCCAAGGAAAGGAGGGAGAGAGACAAAGAGATTTAAGAGTTTAGAAGAAACTAAACTACTTCAATAAACTATTAATAATGAAATAAAAAGTAAATAATGAAATACATTCAAAAGTATCAAGCTCCTAGGATGAAGATTATGTCACCAGCAGGCACTGGGAAAGTCCCAGGCTGGACTCAGTGTCAAATGAGAACGGGATTCTGTATCTGGATTCAGGAATACATGGATTGGGATCAAAGGTGGATGAACAGAGTCCTTCTCAGAGGCTGGCCATTGAAGAAAGAGGCTGACCCCTTTGATCCTTCAGCTTTTATACTGAGCATGAGGCAGATGGGATGGAATACCCTGTTGGTCAGTTTTGCGTCACCTGTCCTGTCTGCTCCTCCCCACAGGTGAGACCCCTCTACATTCTTCTATTTCTGACCCTCCAATGGGGCAAATAACAGTTAGCTGACCTTGGGTGTTATAGCAGTAAGAGCCTCTCTGGATACCATTCCTTGGCATAAATTACAGCTAATCAGGTCTTATCATTCTGAGAATGAACAGTGTCTCCACAATATGCTGTTAATTTCAGAGAGTTTCAGAGAGTTCAGTTAGTTAGAAGAGGCTTAGCTGCAAAGTAAAATTACTGAACAGAAAATTAGTTCCATTTTACCTCAAACCAGAACATTCCAACCCTTATTCCATACCATTTGTGTCATGCTCATACTGCTATTAATTTTTATCCACATATCTACTATATAGATTTTATCTATATTTTATCTATATATATCTACTGTCCGAATTACTTTTCTTGGTACACTGAATGGTTATTTTTCAACACATTTCTTTTTAAGAATGTATTTCTTAGAAAACCTTCATAATTCCGAGGTGCAAGGCAGATCTTAACTAGTCCAGCATATACTAAAATGCCCATTAGTATATGTTGCCTGAGATTTTTAAAACTGTTAGTTAAATCAAAGAAAGAAAACCAATCTGGATTTTTTTCATACAGCAGTAATAGTATTTTCAGTGATATTGTAAAAAATAATTATCAAGTGTGCTAAAGTGTGTTAAACCTAAGCAATACTTACACCACAACTTGAAATGAAATGCACGGATCTATTAACAGTGTTTACATATTTATGCTCATGACATTTAATTTGAATATTAAATATTAATCTGACTTTGACCTTCTTGATTTCTAGAAGATGAATATGTGAGTCAATAATCTAATTTCTTTAGGCTCCTTCTCCTCATTTCAGTGTTAATTTTATAATCTAAACAGTCGCATTTGGGTAGATCTTAAAAGAACAACTATGACAATCAATTTGAAGATGCTAGTAGCAAAAATGCTAGATTCTTACACAACAAACTGCTGAATATTTTACCTAAGTTGAGGATGTTTTTTCAATTCCAAGTGCGGAGAGTAAGCCAACTTCTGACTGAAAGGACAAGAATATAGCTTCCGCCATAAGCGAGTTGTGCATTCGTGACAAGGTTTTTCATATCACCCCTGGAGAATCTCATTCTAGTGCATCGGAGTCCAATACTGGACTGAGTCAGTAGTAACACCTGCATTCCTGCTACAGAACAGATAAAAAAAAAAAGTTTTGAAATCACTTGTAGACTAGCCAAACACAATTTCTTATACCATGAAAAGTATTTATTGTTTTTGTGATACTATGGGCCAATGTTAAGGCTGGAGGTTTCTTGGTAAGTGTTCTGTCCCATACTGTTTCCTTCTCTCTTCTTCTCCCATAACCTAACAATTTTATATTTGGGTGAGGGTAGGGTGTTAAGCTTCTGACTAAATTCCATGGAGTAGAGCTTTTTATTTTAAAGATGTTTCATAAAGCCATATGTAAACTTTCAGTGTAGCTTTGCAAACCATTACGCTGTAACCAAATAGTGCTCCTTTTACAACACAGTAATGGCAAGTAGAGTTGAAACCTTAAACTTCAGGAGGGCTAACTTTGATCGTTTTAAGGAATTGCTTAGAGAAATCCCATGGGAGAGGGCTCTAGAGGGTAAGGGGGCTCAAGAGAGCTGGCTGCTATTTAAGCGTCACTTCCTCCAAGCTCAGGATCAGTGCATCCCAAAGAGAAAGAAATCAGGCAAGGGAAGAAGGAGACCTGCATGGCTGAGCAGGGACCTTCTGAAAAGGCTCAGGTGGAAGAAGGGAGTTTACAATAGGTGGAAGAAGGGGCTGACTGCTTGGGAGGAATACAAGAATGCTGTCAGGGTATGCAGGGAGGAAACAAGGAAAGCCAAGGCAGCCTTGGAATTTAACCTAGCAAGGGATGTCAAGGCCAACAGGAAGGGTTTCTTTAAGTATATAGGAGACAAAAGGAAAACTAGGGAAAATGTGGGCCTGCTGTTGAACGAGACAGGTGCTGCGGTGACAGA
>VZSZ01002751.1:141398-226611 GCA_013398815.1 Ibidorhyncha struthersii
GATGATTAGGGGATTGGAACATCTTTCATATGAGGAGAGGCTGAGGGATTTGGGTCTCTTTAGTCTAGAGAAAAGAAGATTGAGGGGGGATCTTGTTAATGCTTTCAAATTCTTGAAGGGAGGATGCCAGGGGGATGGGAGCAGTCTTTTTTCAGTGGTGCCCATTGATAGGATGAGGGGTAATGGGCACAAACTTGAACATAGGAAGTTCCATCTTAACATGAGGAGGAACTTCTTTACTTTGAGGGTGGTGGAGCACTGGAACAGGCTGCCCAGAGAGGTTGTGGAGTCTCCCACTCTGGAGACATTCAAAACCCGCCTGGACGGTGTCCTGTGCAACCTGTTGTAGGTGACCCTGCTCTGGCGGGGGGGTTGGACTAGATGATCTCCAGAGGTCCCTTCCAACCCTGACTATTCTGTGATTCTGTGATTCTGTGGTTTAATTCCAATGCTGGTAGCTGAGTCCAGCTTGCTGGCTATTTGACTGTTATTCAGGGATGTAAGAAAGGGGACTTCTGCTGTAAAATCTATTACAAATACTGTTAGGTGTGGAGGAACTTGTCATAGTCAATGCTGGAGAAAGTGAAGTCCTACTCCTTAAAGTGCCATGTCCTAAATTTCTCGTAGAAAATAGTGTAGGACTGACAGAAGAGGCTGTGGCTGCAAGACATACAGTGTCTCAGCAGCTGGATATTTATTTCTAAGACGTTGCCTGCACTACTCCTAGAATTAACATCGTAAATTATATCACCAAGTTATTCTAAGAGCACACTTTTCTGAGAGTTGCCTAGATATTTGCAGAAGTATAACCCTCCCCAGCCAGTTTACTATACAGCCCCACAGATGTGTAACAGCCAAAACAGAGACAGAATTGAGAGGGTCAAGGTTGGATGAGAGTTACAGCTGCTTACATCCCTTTAAGCAGTTGCAGCACCCGTTATCCTGCTACAGCCTGATTGTGGTACCCATATGACATGAGCATCTGCCATGCACCACGTCTCTATCAAAACCAAGCTACAATGGTGAAATCATGGTTCTGGAAATAGAATGATAAGTTTTTGCATGTAAAAATCAAATAATCACCTGTCTTGCAGTCTCCTGGAGAAGCCTGTGGCATTTCTCTATTTTTAATTCTGAAGTCCGTTTTTTATCAGTCCCTACCTAGTAAAGCACATGTTCATACTCTGTTCCTTCTGAACAAGGCTAAATAAAGGTCTGCTATTAGCTTGTTGAGGAAAAGTCATTTTAGCTTTAATCCAGCTAGCCTAGCTGTCAGGAGCAGGCAAGATATTGCTCACAGACTCCTGCATGAAATGTTTAAAACCATTGGTCTGTACTCAGAGACACGGGCAAAACCAAGATTTTTGTTAGTACCATTACCTAAACGGTTCGTGTCCTTGCTATAGCTTTCACAGGGTAATCTTTTAAACTTAAATCAGCAAGACTTGATCAGATGCTGATTGTCAAGCATATACTTAACTGTTTTGCTAGTCTGGAGTGTGGAGTCAGGACACAGAGCTGAACTGTGTCAGAATAAGCTCCACAGCTCAGAACAACTGCTGAGGAAAGCAGCTGCTGCAGGCACCATTTATTATTATGTTCCAACATTAGCATATTACAACAAGGCTTCAACCTAAAAATAATTTTAAGAAACCCACAAAACCCCACTGACATACCTTAAAAATATTAAAGGATATCCTATAGGGTCTGTAAATACCAAATTCAATTTGACTTGAACTATCATTACATTTCTGCAGTAATGTAGGTCTGGCAGTCTCACTCTGGCAGGATTGAAGAATTGGGAATTTTTCCAATCAGGTCAGAGCACTGAAAAAGGGGAGATCAGATACACTCTATTTATAGCATTCAGACAGCTGCAGAATACTTTCTCGAGTAGTCTTTTTGTTATTGTTGTTGTGTGGTATGTTTTAGGGGCTTTGTTATGTGGTGGTTTTTTTCTTTGTTTGTTTTGTGTTTTTTTTAATGGTGATTACAGTAAATATACATTCTTTTTGGTCACAGGTAATAACTCACTATTTTTTTGCATATGCATTATGGAACCCAGCTTTGTTGAAAGACTCCATCAAATGGGACTCTTGTTTTAGACAGAAGACATCTCACCCCATGATTGTCTCTTCTTCCCTAGGCACAGAAAATGTCTTTTATGTGTTTGCTGTGACTCTTTCTAAGAAATAATGCATCAGGGGAGATCTTACAACAGAGGGGAAATTTGGAAGGCTGAACAAGGAAAGACAAGCTGCAAGACAGGCTGCAAGAACAGATGTTAATGAATCTGTCCAATTCCATGCCATTATCATGTTTGATCTTCAACCTAGCTTAATGGCCTCCAGTATTTTGATCAGTTAGTATTCATCATAATAACTTATTTTATTCCAGTTCTAAACTAAACTTACCTCAGATCAGTTAAGTGAAATTTGCCAAAATGAATTCTTAGATATTTTCTAGGGAAAGAAATAGCTATATTTCGTGGGTAATACAAACAGTTTTAATAAGCAACTCAAGATTAAAAAAAAAAAAAAAAAGCAGCTAAATCCAGTTGTTAGTCCTGAATAGAATTTAGGCACAATGTGATCAGTAATCAATTTTAAAAAGTAATTTCTTTAATACATTATATTTTCAGAGTGAAACTTTTCCTGATAAACTGGAGCCTGATTATGGTAGGTTGACTTTGGCTGTCTGCCAGATGCCTACCCAGCCCCTCTCACTCCCCCTCCACAACAGGACAAAGGAGAAAATAAGATGGAAAAGCTCGTGGGTCATGATAAAAAGACAGGGACATCATTTACCAATTACTGTCATGGGCAAAACACATCTGACTTGGGCAAAATTTATTTAATTTATTGCCATCTATACATATAAAAAGTAGTATGTTGAGGAAAAAAAGACAAAAACTAAATCACCTTTCCTCCACCCCTTTTCCCAGGCTCAACTTTCAGTCTATCATTCTTGACTACCTCTTCTCCCCTGAGCAGCACAGGTGGATGGGCAATGGGTGGACTGCGGTCAGTCCACGGCAGCTCCTCTCTGCCGCTGCCGCCTCCTCTCGCTGCTGCCCTGCTCCAGCCCGGGCCCTTCCCCGGGGCTGCAGTCCCTAAGGATAAGCTTGCTCCAGCGTGGGCTCTCCGTGGGCTGCAGCTTCCATCAGGGCACGTCCACCCGCCCCGCCGGGGCCTCTCCCTGCCGGGGCCGCCGGGGCACCTCTGCGGGGGCGCCTGGAGCCCCTCCCGCCCTCCTCCCGCTCTCCCCTCGGGGCTGGCAGGGCTGTTTCTCACCCGGTTTCCCTCAGCCCCTGCACTGGGGCACCCACACCCCATACACTAGCAACATCGGCATATTTATCAACATATTTTGTAGGTTTTCTTTAAATGTTAGCACCACCTAAATGCTGCCCAAATTGAACTACAAATGCAAAATACAAAATCTGCACAGAACATATTCACGCAGCTAGCTAGATCCAAACCCACATCTGTGAATACAGAAATAATAATCATCATCTTTAGATAAGAAGTTTTATGTCATTTTCCTGCTCTCCGAACATGCCGCATTGAGTTGCCAAGGCCTCATCTTCCTCTGCTATGCTGCGTCTTGTCACATGAGGGATCATAAACAAGATAATGTTACTGAAAACACCATCAAAGTGATAAAGTACACCAAAACAAGTCTTTCAAATTACATATCTGCAGATAAGTGTAGGTCCCTTCCCACAAAGGTCTAACACTTACTGGCTCACTGACTTCTGGGAAGATGATAGTTTGGACTTCCCTCAGATATTTTCTGTTTTCTTTAGACAGATTGCTTCTAAATCACTCCTCACACATCCGTGGTTTTAAGAGTCTACAGAGATGTTATTAAGTCTTTCAATTCTGTATAATAGTCTTTGGGGTTTTGTTACCTCTTATTCAGAGTTTTCTGATTGCTGGGGTGGAAGAGTCAAAAGTCTTGACTGCTGATGAGTAGGCTTCCTTAGCAGCCTGTATACAAAATCGGTAGAAATCACACTGGAATTTCTGCTGTCCCCATTACAGCAATGATCATTGCAACAGGAATAAAAAAGCCTCTCTACTGTGCACACCCCTGGAACACGATCATAATGTACAGAAAGGAGTAATCCCTTGCAACTACCTCTGGCAGGTAGTTAGTTATCCTTGTGCCAAAGTTTTTCAAGAACCGACATATCCCAGGTTAAGCTATGATGAAAAGCATATTGATTATTCATGAATTATACTAGTAAAACTCTACTTTTCTGGGAAGAACCCAGGTCTATGTATATGCTTCATCTGAAGGGCAGTTAGGCTGATTCTCAATAATGCAGTAAAAATGTGTTACCTTGCAGGCTGCTACAGAATGTTTTGTCTAAAAAAATGCCCTTTGATTTTAAAACTTAAAAATGCTTTAAAAGATACTTAATTATAGTCATTTTGACAAAATATTTATAGCAAATGATTAAAACTGGAAACTACGCAATTGCATTAATTACACAGAAAATGGTTATTTTATGTATTTAGTCCACTGCATTCTTTAAGTCTTACTATATACTTAAAATGCCACAAATTATATGATTGTCAGACATCAATACAATAGATACAACTAGTGCACACAGCGATTAAAACTACTTTGCCTGTGTGCATCAATTATAGCCTCTCCATCCTACAACCAAAGATTTACCTAGCTATATTGTAACATCTACACAAACAATGTCTTAGAAAAAATTGCTCTCTTTCACTCCAGCCTGCAGTTGTTTCACCTTAGACATTGATAGTGAGTTGGATAGGGATGAGAAAGGTTATATCACTTCACTGAGGCCTTTTGTCTTCACCCATATAAGTAAACTTACTGTTCATACTGTTCCTTCTGGTTGTATCTTGCTTTTTTACAACATGCCTTCTACAGTCCTAGCAAATACAACTTTGTCCATGCACATTCACTCAGAATGCTGCTGCAAAGATATTTTTCTTGAGCTGTTACTTTGGGCATGTTAAAACTTCCTCTGGAACCATTCACTGATTTCTCTTCTATAGTCAATAAAGGTTCAGCTTTATTCTTCCTAGCTTAGCGTCACCTTTCTGCCCATCTCTCAGTCCCCTTTATTCACAGGGAGGAATCTTTTTTCCAGTATGCCTACCTTTTCAACCAAGCCAATTCCTGCCTTTTACCATGCATGCCACCCTCCGCTTTTGAATAGGCCTCCCCGTCTATATATTTTTTCAATTATCCTCTTTCAAATTCTTTCCCAAAACTCTTTTATCATCATACAAACAAACAAAATGTTTGTAATGTCTCAGGCTGCTCTATGTGCTGCAATCAACATGCATTATGGTGAGGAATTATTCTCTATTTTATCTGTATTTTCCCATCTGTCTACATTCATATTGTCTTCTCTTAGATTAGTCTTTCGGCTTTGAACATTTTACATGCACTGGCTAGCACAATATCCACAACAAGAATTCATAGACATTATGTTAATACAATGTACTAATGATAAATAATGATTTGTTGCTCGTTCATGTGAGCACCAATACCAAGGAAGACCTTGATTGGATAAAAGACTTGGGGAGGGGTGTGCTACAGTGAAAAACACTGGGGTCCAGGTTGTGTTCTGCTTGATCCTGGTGGGGAAGGCTTAAGTAGGAAGGGATGCATCCTGCACAACAATATCCATCTGATACTGTAGGCTGTGCTTTGGACTTTATGACCACATAATCCCTTTCAAGGAACAAAAGCTACTGGATAGTGTTGGGATCCTTCTGACAAAGTGGCGTGAGAACATCTTCAAAAACAAGCTTGCTTACCAACTGAGGAAGGTATTGAATGAGGTACCTCAGGGGATTGGAGACCAAGGGTAGAGGCAAGTCTGAGAACAGGACATGGGCACATTCTCACAATTCCTCTCATAAAGTCATGACTGGAGCCCCATCTCAAATATCAGTGCACAAAATATACAACAAACGAAGTAAAGAGAAAATAGTTGTTGGTACACAGCTGTACAGCTGTGGTGCCATAAAAATCAGAGAGATGTGGCAGCACAGCTCATGTGGTCTCAAACATTTTACTGGGTCTGTTCGGGATTGAGTTGATTTTCCTCATCAGAGCCCGTCTGGTGTTATGTTTTGGATTTGTGACTAAAGTAGTGTTGATAAAGCGCCAGTGTTTTAGTTGTTGCTGAACAGCATTTGCACAGTGTCAAGGCCTTTTCTTTTTCCCACACTGCCCCACCAGTGAGTAGGCTGGGGGTGCACAAGTATTTGGGACGGGATAGAGCCAGGACAAATGACCTGAACTGACCAAAAGGGTATTCCATACCATATGATGTCATGCTCAGGAATAAAAGCTCAGGGAATGGAGAAGAAAGGTGGGACATTCACAGTTATGCTGCTGGTCTTCCCAGCTAGGAAGTGACTGGAAGTCTGTCTGCCAGTGGGAAGAAGTGAATGAATTCCTTGTTTACCTTTGCATGCATGTGCAGCTTTGCATCACTTGTTAATCTGCTTTTATCTCGACACACAAGTTTTTTCTTGCTTTTGCCCTTCTGACCCTCTCCCTCATCCTACTGGGGTGAGTGAGTGAGCAAATGAGTGGCGACTTACCTGCTGGCCAGAGTCAATCCAACACGAACACAGAGACCCCTGCTGTGGGATGGGCAACAGGTAAGTTGGGGGCATATGTATCATGATCAGAGGGGAAGCCAAAAGTGGGTAATTGCATTTGGCATTTGCTACAGACTGCCAGTCAAGAACAGGGGTACAATGTCTCCTTTAAACAGCTTCACAATAACAGGTCCTGGATCTCATGGAGGACTTTTACTACCTGACATTTGCTAGAAGGACAACTCAGAGAGGCTTAGATTTCTGGATTCTGTTGGGGTCAATTTCGGATCCAGGTGTTGAATGGCCAAACAAGAGGAGGTGCTTTGCTGCATCTACTGTTCAAGCATAAGGAAAAATGGTCATGGATTTGAAGGCTGGTGACAGCCTTTGTTCCTGTGACCATGCAATGGTGCAATTTTAAATTCTGAGGGAAACAGGAAAGATAAATAAAAGAATAAAGACCCTTCTGGGGAGCAGATTTGGGATTGCCCAGGGAACTGGCCAGCAGCTTCCCCTGAGAAGCTATCTCCTCCCAGGGGATCTACTCTTATCTGCAGAAAATTGTAGAAACACAGAGTGGAACGAGCTTGGAATTATGTCAAGGCTAAGCAAATAAAAGGCACACTAAAAGTACGTTTATTTGAAATGTGTGAAGGCCCAGCCAACTGGTAGCTTGAATGGCACACAGTAACGCTCAGGAGAAGAAAAAAGATGCAGTGATAAATTTAATCACCAAGTAGGAAGACCTGAAGGAGGAGAAATATAATTTTGACAGTTACTATGGGAAATGAATAAATTTTCCTATATTAGAAGTCAGCGTGGTATATTGTAAATAAATGATTAATTGAATTTAAATAACTTTTAAAAAATTAGTATTTTGAAAAAGTGATTATTTAAGATAACCTGAGAAAGGTACTAAGAACCTGTGAGCTAAATTGGAGAATGATATATAGCATGCAGGGAGAAAAAGTTGCAGAAGCACTTCAGAAGATTAATAATGTAAGTACCTGACCCAGATGAAATGCCAAAACCACATTTAATCATGGGAATTAAAGGAATCAAACAGTTTGCAAGGCTACTTAGTAATACTCTTTGGTCTAATGTTGGATGATTAGCATAAAAGGTCTATTGCTCTTATTTTAAATATAAAGGAAATATTATAATGTTTATCCATTATTGTAGAGTTACACTAACTCAGCTTCATCCAGAATGCGAATGACAAAATGACCATAAATGTTAAAAATAAATGAGTATACTATAGCAAATTCATGACAAATATTAAACTGCATCTGGAACTAGGCTTGGGTCCATTTATATTTGCAAGTGTTACCTTTGTGGTAAATGAGAATAGATGAAAGGAAACACCTTGAAATTCTCTGCTCTCTCATGATTCCATTATCTGCACAGAATAGTCATTCTTCAAGCTAGCTGTGGCAGTGGCAGCTTGAATAGGTTGGACTTTGGGTGTTAGTAAGACCAAGGACATGAGCAGTGAAGAAAAATCAGCATGCTTTGCTTCAAAACAGAAATTAAAACTTTAGCGTAGCTAAATGACTGGAGGTTGGCAAAATGAAACAAGGAGACATACAGCTTCAGTTTCAGAGGGGAGGGAAGGGGAGGGGACGGGAGGGAAGGGAAGGGCTGCTTGGCCCTTGGTATGACGAATTTGTGCTTTAAAGACCTGTGGTGGTATTTGTAGATGTATCCCTGGAAATGAAAGACAGAAAGATAATCTATCAGGACACCAAAGTTCATGTGATACATAAATGCAACATTTAGGAACTTCAGAGAATTCAGCCTATATAACGTGGGGCTTAAAGCAGCAGATTATGGTTTGAGTAGGATATAGGAAAAAAAGAAAAAAACACCTTGGAAACAAGACTTTGTTTTGTTATGCTTTTACTGAACAGGCACTGGTTCGTGGTGGTTGTTGCTTGCTTCCTGATGGAAACATAATGCTTTTAATGTGGGCCCTCAGCTTTCTGACTAAATATCATAAATACCAATTTATCTTTTGAATAGAACAATTATGAGAAAAGGAAAGAAAGACAGACAAGGGCAAAAGCAGAGGCAGCTGAAAGAGTGAAAGTCTTGACAAAACTAACATGCTTTTCTTCATCTTCTATGGTTGGTGGATTTAAGCATGACTCAAGTGTCATACTCATAAGTGTACAGCATGAACCAGCCAAAGGTACTTTCAGCACCATTGATTATTTAAGCAATAAAAAGGATCTGCAATAGTCTTTGAATACCATAGAATCATAGAATGGTTTAGGTTGGAAGGGATCTTAAAGATATCTAGTTCCAACCCCCCTTCCAACATCTCCGACTAGACCAGGTTGCTCAGAGTCCCATCCAACCTGGCCTTGAATGCCTCCAGGGATGGGGCATCCACAACTTCCCTGGGCAACCTGTTCCGGTGTTTTACCACCCTCACAGTGAAATTTTTTTTCCTAATACCTATTCTAAATCTACCCTCTTCCAGTTTGAAGCCATTACCCCTCGTCCTATCACTACATGCTCTTGTAAAAAGTCCTTCCCCAGCTCTTCTTCAGGCCCCCTTTAGGTACTGGAAGGCTGCTATAAGGAATCTGCGGAACCTTCTCTTCTCCAGGCTGAACAACCCCAACTCTCTCAGCCTGTCTTCATAGGAGAGGTGCTCCAGCCTTCTGATCATCTTTGTGGGACTCCTCTGGACCCTCTCCAACAGGTCCACATCCTTCTTATGTTGAGGACTCTAAACCTGGACACAATATTCCACGTGCTCTCACAAGAGCAGAGCACAGGGGCAGAATCACCTCCCTCAATGTGCTGGCCACACTTCTTTTGATGCAGCCCAGGATGTGGTTAGCCTTCTGGGCTGCGAATACACGTTGCTGGCTCATATTGAGTTTCTCATCAACCAACACCCTCAAGTGCTTTCTCCTCAGGGCTGCTCTCAATCCATTCTCTGCCCAGCCTGTGTTTGTGCATGGGATTGCCCTGGCCCACATGCAGGACCTTGCACTTGGCCTTGTTGAACTTCATGAAGTTGGCATGTGCTGACCTCTCCAGCCTGTCCAGGTCCCTCTGGATGGCATCCATTCCCTCTAGCATGTCGACCATGTCACACAGCTTGGTGTTGTCAGCAAACTTGCTGAGGGTGCACTCAATCCCAACATCCGTGACACCAACAAAGATGTTAAACAGCACCGGTCCTAATACCGACTACTGAGGAACACCACTTGTCACTGCTCACCACTTGGACATGGAGCCATTGACTGCAGCTCTTTGAGCGCGAGACTGTCCAGCCAGTTCCTTATCCACTGAGTGGTCCATTGGTCCAATCCATGTCTCTCAATTTAGAGACGAGGATGTCATATGGAACAGTGTCAAATGCTTTGCACAAGTCTAGGTAGATGACATCTGTTGATCTCCCCTTATCCACCAATGCTGTAACTGTCATAGAAGGCCACCAAATTTGTCAGGCACGATTTGCCCTTAGTGAAGCTACATTGGCTGTCACCGATCACCTCCTTATTTTCCATGTGCCTTAGCAGAGTTTCCAGGAGGATCTGCTCCATGATCATGGTGGGCACAGAGGTGACACTGGCTGGCCTGTAGTTCCCTGGGTCTTCTTTTTTATCCTTTTTAAAAATGGGGGTTATGTTTCCCCTTTTCCAGTCAGTGTGAATTTCACTGTACTGCCACGACTTCTCAGGTATGATAGATAGTGGCTTAGCAATTTCATCTGCATTTCATCTCTCAGGACCTGCAGACATATCTCATCAGGTCCCATGGACTTGTGCACCTTCAGTTTCCTCAGATGCTCTTGAACCTGGTCTTGTCCTACAGTGGATGGTACCTCATTCTTCCAGAACCTGCTTTTGCTTTCTGTGACCTGGGTGTGGTTAGAGCCCTCCCCAGTGAAGACTGAGGCAAAGAAGTCATTGAGTACCTCAGCCTTCTCCATGTCCTGGGTGACCAGGTCTCCTGTTTCCTTCCTGAGTGGTCCCGCATTTTCCCTAGTCTTCGTTTTGTCACTGATACCTATAGAAGGTTTTCTTGTTGCCCCTGACGCCCCTGGCCAGATTTAACTCTATCTGGACTTTAGCTTTCCTAACCTGATCCCTGGCTGTTCAGACCATTTCTCTGTATACCTTCCAGGCTACCTGACCTTGTTTCCACCCTCTGTAGGCTTCCTTTTTGAGTTTGAGATTGTCCAGGAGCTCCTTGTTCATCCATATAGGCCTCCTGGTGTTTTTGCCTGACTTCTTCTTTGTCGGTATGCATCACTTCTGAGCTTGGAGGAGGTAGTACTTGAATATTAGCCAGCTTTCTCGGGCCCCTCTTCCTTCCAGGGCTTTATCTCACCATACTCCAGCAAGCAGATCCTTGAAGAGGCTAAAGCCTGCTCTCCTGAAGTCCAGGGTAGCAAGCTTACTGTGCGCCTCTCGTCGCTGCCCTAAGGATCTCAAACTCTACCATTCATGGTCACTGCAGCCAAGGCTGCTCTTGAGCTTCACATTCCCCACCAGCCCATCCTTGTTGGTGAGAACAAGGTCCAGCATGCCACTTCTCCTCGTTAGTTCCTCCATCACTTGTAGAAAGTTACCATTGATGCATTCCAGGAACCTGCTGGATTGCTTATGCCCTGCTGTGTTGTCCCTTAAACAGATATCGGGGTGGCTGAAGTCCCCCACGAGGACCAGGGCTGGCGAATATGAGGCTGCTCCTATCTTTCTGTAGAGGGCCTTGTCCACTCAGTCTTCCTGGTTAGGTGGCCTCTAGCAGACACTCACTGTAACATCACCTGTCCATGCCCTCCTTTTAATCTTGATCAGTAAGCTCTCAGTCATTATGTCAATAATGACAATATGTTATTAACACACAGAATGATGAGGCGTTAAAAGGATACATGGCACCAAATGTCCACTAAATGGTGTCAGTCATAAGTATTTGAAGACTCACCATATGCTCTTCCTTGTAGTGTCCTTCCTGCGCTAATAGAAATATTCAACAAGAAGCAAGAAGCACTTAAGATTACTGTAATTTAGATAATACATTCTATTTAAATGATCAGTGTTAACAGCTGAAACAAAAATAATCTACCAACATTCTGAAGCTCTCTGTAAAAGTAACATGCAAATTAATATGAATAATAAAAAAATATATAATTTCCTGCAAAATGTGAAGTGAAAGAAAAACATTTTCATTTCCCATTCTAGTAATGAGCACTGAAGCCAGCGAGATAATTACATACCTTCCAGATTAATGCAAACACAAATATATTTTGGCCAAAGTGTTCTCTAAGATAAACAGCAAATGAAAAAACTATCATAAAACTAAGTTATCTTGTATTTCCTGAACTACTCATTGCAGTCCTTCATTCCTCAAGCATAAAGGCCTGCTCCTTCTAAAATTTATGTGTATGCCTAATTTAATCCAATAAAAATTCTTATGTCCCTAAATGTATGCATATTTCCTTGCACAGAAATTACTAGCTCACAATTGGTAATGCCTGTGGAAAGTGTCATCTAAACATTAATTTTTCTAGCACAGTCTAGTCAAGCTATAACTGATCTTACAAGTGGAAGGAAAGAGCTTACATTTTCTCACTCTCTTTGAAATTACTTTTGTTCACTTTGCAAATGCAGCTGCAATGACTGAAAAGAAGGAAACTTTTAAACATCTCAAAAAAAAAACACAATATCATGCTCTTATAAAGTGTGCTTCAAACTGAATGATTCTGAAATGTTTTACATACTCTGTACAAGTTCAGATAATGACCCTTACTGAACACTTAATGGGAAAATTAAGGGACTTATCTGTATCTCATTGAACAAAGAGGAGGAAGCTACGGTTGGCTTTTAAAAGCATTTTTCCGCTTTAGGAGAGGGAGAAAGCAAGTTTCAGTTTATTTCTTCCATGGAGCATGGAGGATAAGGGGGCCATGTTTTCTCTATGTCTGATTCCTATTTTTCCTTTGCACTGGAGACACATTACTACTGTGTACTGTCCACTATTCACACCAACTTGCAGGCTAATAGCCTAGTTCATGATAATACATTCAATGCAGCTGTTTCTTAGCCTGAATATCACTACCACCATTTCTTTGCATGTAAAGGATTTAGAACATAGATCTATAGTACTGTATAATAATATTTAATACAGGACCTATACAATATTCCATCTGTACAAAGTTCTTCTATGGCTTTCTTGAACCATCTAGATAAGCAGCATTTACAATAAAGTATATGACCAAGGAGTTTGTAAATGATATGTAAATAAATGCTCACAGGTGGCTACGGCCCAGTTTAAGGCCTACCTCAACTGAAAACTATAATTTCAACTCAATAGAATATGAAAATTCAAAATAGGCATACTTACAAAGCTTATTCTAATTCAGATAATATGTCTATTTTAGCACAGTGCACAGATTATTTCTGTAAATAGATGAAGCTGGAATTAACTTTCTAATTTCAACCATTATTAAAGATATAAGATTTCAGAAATGTGCTATGCAATCTTGATTTATTTTGGGGAAAAGGAAGACTGCAGTACTTTCCTGTATTTAAGCTATTATTTTATTAATGTACATGTTATGGTACCATTATATAATTATTAGTCATAGACTTACATGAATTTTATGTTTAAAGGCGTGATAAGGTTGGGTTTTTTTTGTGATATCTTCCTCAACACAGTATCTTTTGAATATATGGAGACTATTCTAAGAATTACAGTATGCATAAAATTAAGCTACTATCCACCATACTTGAGTGTCTTATGTACAGTGGCTGACCTATGCTGCATTAGGTTTTAATAAGAATGTTGAGTGCCTCCATAAGGCAGGTTGAGATGGTGTGTTCAGCCCTGTTTGTAGTCACTGCATATCAGTTTAAGTGGATGACCCCTGAAGCTTTTTTTTGGGTTTTTTTTTTTGTTTGTTTGTTTGTTTTTTTTATTTGACTCCTGTGAAAAGAAAGCTTTATGAGAAGATGAAAATGGTGAACATGGCATATTTTTAAACAGTTAAGCGTTCTTAATTAGAAAAAGACTTATGATGCATGTTGAAAGATGCCTGTTGAGATTTTGAGCATCACACTGATTTGACCATAGAAACTAGTGTGTCTGAAGACATTGAGAAACTTGGGAGCTAAGAAATTTTTTTTTCAGTAACATTTTCAGTAAAATTTTTTTTTCAGAGAAAGAATCAGTTATTCCTTAAAAATCTGAGACCAGAAACTTGGTGAAGTTGAGTGAGGCAAGATTGCCCCCTGCCCTTCCTCATTAGTTCAAAAGGTCAGTTTAGTTGCCAGGCCAGCGGTGGCAGATGCGGCAGCAGAAGCATAGCAGAAATGCACCTGTCAGGAGCAGGGAGCAACAAGATCAAGAGTCTGGACCTGGAAAAACAGGCTCTGAGCTGAGTTACGGAAACCCAGATCGAGGTTTAGAGTATTGGTGTTAAAAAATTAGATGATGCAATGCTGATAACATCAGTTTTGAAAATTATGTGTGTCTGGGTTATATTCGTGCTATGAAATGATGCCAGGTGTCTGAAGAGCCAACCAAGGCCCTGAGGGACACTGACATTGTAGATATTCATTGGATCGTTAGGGTAATTATCCAAGCATCACAGAAACAAATGCATTTTATCAAGTGATTCCTGTTTTGATCCTGTTAGTTCTGACTTAAAACATGATTTTGGGGTGAAAAAAAAAAAATCATTCATAAAAGAAGCTACTGTGTCCTCAGGTAAATTCCATTAATTTTTTAACTTCACTATTATTTTCTTGATGAAGTAAAAAAAAAATAGTTGAGGGTAGATTTAAAGTAAAGTCTATGAGCAACAACCAGTTACAGCTGTAAAACTACTGCTAGGCATCGCTAGACAATTTTTGAATTTGTTCTTCTTAATGCATTGCATAGGTTGTGCTTGAGTGGTCCCTTTATGACCTCATCTTTTTTTATTTATTAAATTAATTTTACCTGTGATTATACATACTTTCACATCCCTAAACTCTAGTTTCATACAACTACTTTATAGTTTTATTAATTTTCACCACTTCTGACCACTAAGCTTTCCCTCTGTATGTATTTTCCATCAATTTATGTGCTTTTCACTGCTGACTACAGTACCTAATAACATGACTGGAACACACTTATTTAAAGCTATGTGATATTCAGGAATGAATAATGAAAGCCAGGATGGTAGGATAGCATTGTTGGTTAATGAAGTGATAAATTGTAAAGAAATAAAATCAGACAGTATGGAGCAAATAGAAACTTATTTTGATCAAAGTTACTTTGGGGAAAGATGATAGAAGCAGTTTTATTTTGGTGGTCTTATGAGAGTTCTCCACAAGCCTCAAGGGTTCAAGATAAATATAGACTTCTGTATTTTACTAGAGAGATTAATGACACTAGAAATTGCAACATTATTGGTAATTATTTCCCCGCTATATATTGGTGACAAAAAAGTGCTAGAAATAGTGGTATCTGGATATTTTTGGTCTTCGTAACTAATGAAGTTCTTTGTGATAACTTTAATAGAAATATGTGTGGTGGTAATGCATCAGACATGGGAAAGTTATAAAACATCTTTACAAGCAGATCACATAGAAGAATAAGAAAAAGTGAGTTGTAACTCAAATTCTTGATTTAAAAAAGCTATATTTTCATAAAGTAAGATCACTATTTACGGTATGCCTACAAATACCATGTCCTACATATTAAAGTTTACCCTGATAACATTATGTGTGTGTACAGCTATTGTGATATCAGCTTAACTGAGATACTAACAACTTCACTGTAAAAGATGCCTGAATTTCTCCAAATCAGAACTGCTAAAACTCAGAGGAATTTGTATTTCAAGGAATGGAGGAAAAACATCCGACATAGCTAGTGAGTGAGCCAACTAGGGAAGGTGCCCCGCTGGACCTGTTGTTTGCGAACAGAGAAGGACTTGTGGGTGATGAGACGGTTGGAGGCCATCTTGGGCACAGCAATCATGTAATGACAGAGTTTTCAATTCTCAGAGAGGTAAGGAGTGGAGTTAGGAGAACTGTCACTTTGTACTTCCAGAGGGAAGACTCTGGCCTGTTTAGGAGCCTGGTTGATAAAGTCCCTTGGGAGGCAGTCCTGAAGGGTAAAGGACTCCAGGAAGGCTGGACATTCTTCAAGAAAGAAATCTTAAAGGTGCAGGAGCTGGCCATCCCCATGTGCCAAAAGACAAGCTCGTGGGGAAGAAGAGAGGCCTGGCTGAACAGAGTGCTCTGGTTGCAACTCGGGGAAAAAAAAAGAGAGTTTATGACCTTTGGAAGAAGGGGCAGACAACTCAGGAGGACTACAAGGAGATCATGAGGATATGCAGGGAGAAAACTAGAAGGGACAAAGACCAACTAAACCTTATTCTGGCTACTGCCATAAAAGACAATAAAAATGTTTCTACAAATACATTAGAAACAAAAGGAGGGCTAAGAAGAATCTCCATCCTCTGTTGGACATGGGGGGAAACATAGTGACAAAGGATGAGGAAAAGGCTGAGATACTTCATGCCTTCTTTGCTTCCATCTTTAACAGTAAGACCAGTTTTTCTCTGGGTACCCAGCCCCTAGGGCTGGAAGACAGGGAGAGGGGCAGAATGAAGCCCCCCATAATCCACAGGGAAATGTTTAGCAACTTGCTACACCACTTAGACACACATAAGTCTTATGGGGCTGGATGGGATCTACCCAAGGGTACTGAGGGAGCTGGCAGAACTGTTCATCAAGCAACTTTCCACCATTTATCAGCAGTCCTGGGTAACTGAGGAGGTCCCAGTTGACTGGAGGTTAGCAAAGGTGACACCAGGGCCAGAAGGAGGATCCGGGGAACTACAAATCAGTTAGCTTGACCTCAGTGCCGTGGAAGATTATAGAGCAGATCATCATGAGTGCCATCATGTGGCATGTACACTACAACCAGGCAACCAGGCCCAGTCAGCATGGGTTTATGAAAGGCAGGTCCTGCTTGAGTAAGCTGATCTCCTTCTATGACAAGGTGACCCACTTAGTGGATGAGGGAAAGGCTGTAGATGTTGTTTACCTGGACCTTAGTATAGCTTTTGACACCATTTACCACAGCATTCTCCTGGAGAAACTGACTGCTCATGGCTTGGACAGGTGTACTTTTTGCTGGGTAAAATTCTGGCTGTCTGGCTGGGCCCAAAGGGTTGTGGTGAATGGAGTTAAAGCTAGTTGGTGGCTGGTCACAAGTGGTGTTCCCCATGCTCAGTATTGGAGCCAATTCTGTTTAATACCTTTATGAACAACCTGGATGAGGGGACAGAGATGACACCCTCAGTAAGTTTGCAGATGACAACAAGTTGGGTGGGAGTGTTGATCTGCTTGAGGGTAGGAAGGTTCTGCAGAGGCATCTGGACAGGCTGGATTGATGGGCAAAGGCCAATAGTATGAGATTCAACAAGATGAAATGATGGATCCTGCACTTAGGTCATAACAACCCCATGCAGTGCTACAGGCTTGGGGAAGAGTGGCTAGAAAGCTGCATGGAGGAAAAGTACCTGAGGGTGTTGGTTGACAGCCGGCTGAATAGGAGCCAGCAGTGTGCCCTGGTGGCCAAGAAGGCCAAGAGCATCCTGGTGTGTACCAGAAACACTGTGGCCAGCAGGGCTAGGGAAGTGATTGTCCTCTTGTACTCAGCATTGGTGAGTCCACACCTGCAATAGTGTTCATTTTTGGGCCCCTCACTACAAGAAAGACATTGATGTGCTGGAGTGTCTCCAAAGAAGAGCAACAAAGTTGGTGAAGGGTCTGGAGAACAAGTCTTATGAGGGGCAGCTGAGGGAAGTGTGGGGTTTTTTTGACTGGAGAAAAGGAGGCTGAGGGGAGACCTTGTTGCTCTCTACATAGACTATCTGGGAGGTGGTTGTAGTGATGTGGGTGTCAGTCTCTTTTCACAAGTAGCAAGCGATAGGATAGGAAGAAATAGCCTCAGGTTGCACCAGGGGAGGTTTAGATTGGGTATTAGGAAAGATTTCTTCACTGAAAGGGTTGTTAAGCATTGGAACAGGCTGCCCAGGGAAGTGGTTGAGTCACCATACCTGGAGGTATTTAAAAGACGTGTAGATGTGACGCTTCGGGACATGGTTTAGTGGTGGACTTGGCAGCATTAGGTTTACGGTCAGACTCGATGATCTTAAAGGTTTTTTCCAACCTAAATGATTCTATTCTATTCTATTCTATTCTATTCTATTCTATTCTATTCTATTCCATTCCATTCCATTCCATTCCATTCCATTCCATTCCATTCCATTCCATTCCATCCTATTCTATATTCTATCTTTTAGGGATTTGTTATGTTATTATGACTTAAATCTTTATGAAACCAATAGAGGCTTGAAGAAAAAAAAGGATGTATTGATACTCAGTAATATTTGAAAGGAAAGGAAAGAAAATGACTGAAGCAGCTACAGGACTTTCTGAATGACCTTGGCTATGCAATTAGAATAAATCTTAAAGGAAATAATTATTATAGGAATTGAGTCAAATGAAAAGGCCTTGACATGTGTGTGATAGGCGTTAGCAAAATAGTATTAGATTGACCTTACAGCTTTCTTAGAGAAGATGGACTGTTTCACAGCTGTCTTATCTGTTAGAGCTTCCATAAAGTATTCAACATGATGATGTCTAAGAAGTTATTTTTAAACAAGAAGAAGGATAGAAGTTTATAAAGTAGACAGACAAAAAAGGAAGATTGCAACAGGTTTTACTGTATGTAGGTGTCAACTCAGAGTGATGTTAATGGAGCAATCTTAAAGACGTAAATAATAGAAAAAAGATGAAATTCAACTGTACAAACACAACATCATGTACTTAAAAACTAGGGAAAAATGTTTCTCTTGAAAGATAGCTGTCCTCACTTAATGTAAAGACCAGGAATTGGATACATTAATTGACCATAGGATGGTTATATGAAAATGCCATGAAAAAGTAAGATATGATTCAAGAAAATCTATGTCTAGTTGTTGCTTTAGAACAAGAAGAAACAGTTCTACTTTAGAAGTCACTAAGCTTATTTAATCTATAACGTGTGTGATTCTTGTCACACATATGTTTCTACAGGTTATACTTGAAAATCAATGTGGAACACATTGATTTGCACGGGCCTAGTACCGCACAAACAGAATAGACACACCACCCAGCAGGCTTTCAAGGAGCTGGCTTTAGTCTAATACAATCTGAACCGAATGGTTCTGACTGTTCTTAATTAAAATAGCTCATTTTCCTACTTCATGCTTATCATTTCACCTTATTTACCAGTATACAATGTTGGGCAAGAGATCAAATGGGTAAAAACTGGCTGTGAATTAAATAAGGATGGGAAATAAAAGACAATTTCTAACAAAAAGAGTGTTGATGGTTTTGAGCAAAATAGCAATAGCAGGATCAAGAGGCCTAAATACTTTTTAAATGGTGCTTGATAAGTTTATGAAAGGGATTATATGACATGGTTGTCTGTGATGGCAGGTGCTACGTTCAGGCGGTTCATCATAGGAACAAAGGAAACAGGATTAGGAAGAAATTATTGTAATAATCTTATCTGCACTTCTCAGATATGTGTCCTATGGTTAGGAGGTGTGGAGCAATGAAGCAGTCTGCTCAGTCTAGCAGCAAGAAGAAATCAGCTGTAGTCAGCTTCATTCCCTTTGTTATTATCCCTGGCTCTGCTGATTTGATTTGGCGATTTGTTTGGATTTTGTCTGCCTTTAAGGACAAGGTTGACAAAACAGTTATTTGGAGAGTATTTAAGAAAAATATCAATAGATTAGCAAATACTGAGAACTGAGGGGTCAATATAACTGGAGCAGAAATAGTAAGGTGCTGATGATGTTTGCCTGCAGGTAGAAAAAAGGACAAAGTGTGAGAAAAATTAATATCTAAGAAACAATAACTCTTCAGAGGTCTCACATACCCTTAGATTCCAAACTTAATTTTTTGTGACTTGAAGGAGGAATAATCTCTGTTATCCCATGCTGTCAAAATTTTGTTTCAGTACTGCTACTGTTGATGTATCCCCTTTGCTCTAGTGTTTAAAAGATGCTTCTGGGCTGCAATACCAATCAACAGTATTCTTTAGAAATGTCAATAGCTGGCATATTAGCACTTCAAATCTATATCCCTTATAAATGGGGAGCACTTGACATTCATTCTGTACCACACAGCAATACTTAGATGGTGATTCTATAGAAAAGGGTGAAGAGAGAACAAACACAAACTTTGAATTTTAGAAAGTGCAGAAGGACTTCTGGAGTTGATAGTTTCCAAAACTAAAGGGAAAATAGTGTCAGAACAAAGTTCTGGACCCACTGAAATCTGGAGGAGCTTTGCTATTGGATTCAAAAGGATCCAGGTTTCATAATTAACACGTATAGTTAATAAAGTACTTGTTCTAGAGTATGTACTTCAGGAATACGAATTTTCCTGCAGTCTTGATATTTATAGTAGGAATGAGTCATAAAATGCAAGGATAATATTTTTTCTTAACTATTTAGACTATAAATTCTTTGGATTAAAGATCTGTTACTGTGTTTGTACTCTGAAACAACAGATTTCATCTTTTATTAGTTGCTTTATTGCTATTGTATACTGTAAACTCTTGACTCAGAACATTAATGATACCAGTAATTAAAGAATTGTTCCCTATAGTTAGTATCATATGGATATTGGTCAAGGCAATGTGGGTCCAACCTAGTAATAATACTGCTAGTAATATTATAATGCACAATTTCTTGCCTCAAACCAAGTACATTGCTTAAAACAACGTAACATTCCCCTGCCTCTGTCCATCATAGCAATGAATCTTTGGCAAGTTAATATCTGACACCCATTCCACATCTTCTAAGTATGTCAAAGACACTCTGTGAGGTAACATTCTTAAAGAAAACCCCATCAAAATACCAATAAACTGTGGAAGGAAAAAAACCCACAAGAAAGCCACCTCACAGCTCTCATAACAAAAAAATTTCTTTAGTAGCGGGATTATGCAAGTAACTTTCCAAATAAAGCACACCTGCTACTACCATCACCACTGGATAAATTAGAGTATGTCCACAGCACAGTCAAAGGTTTAATCTATATGGAAATAGCTAAACTACATTTATGCTAGCTAGATTATGTATTGATTAATTTGCCCATGTCAGTATGCTGAGAGCACCGGAAGCAGTTCTGTCAGGTTTGGTAGATCTAGTTCATCAAGCAGCATCTCAAGTAAGGTACGCTTCCAAATAGTGCTGTTGCTCTCAGGAGCTGTGCCCTCTGTGCTCAGGCTCAGGTACCTGGAAAGACAGAGACATTGCTTAAGACTTCATGCTCCTATCCCAAACTCCCTGGCCCCGCGCAGTGTGGCTGCGTGCATTTGATGTCCCTGTAGCTTAGCTACACAATTTTTAGTCAGTTGCTTCAATGACTTTGCGGTCCGTCCTGAGCTGATATACAGAGATATTTTCTTTGGTATCCAAGCTACCAAAGGGCAATTTTCACAATGTCTGCATAAACTAGAGGCCAGACTGCAGCACGTTAGAAAACAATTATTAGATTACCTCAGCACAGTGGTCTTACATGACCATTTAAGACCAATGGTCTTAAAACAGTCTCACTGTTTAAATTAACCTTTCGTGTCAACTTTTATCTCACTCTTATTACTTCAGCAGCTTTTATTATCAGTTTTGATTTGCCTATCTTACATATTTTCACCTATTTGACATCCTTAGCGAGATATTTAAGTGAACGGCATTTTAATGAACCATGCTGGAAAATCCATTTGTCATCAGTTCTGCCATTTTTGCTCACATCTACAGGCAGCTAATATAATTAAAAAGACGAGCCCCAAAATGAAACACAGCTTAATGTAACGGTTACTCTGATGGTCCCTAAGGGATGAAGCTGAAACTAACATAGTGATTCCACAACATGGCCATCACTAGAGTTCAGGGAACCCGCCTCTCCATCTGATTCACACAAATAGACTTGGCTGTAGGACAAGCTGAAACGGGTGAATTCATCAGTGGTTTCACTGGTGCACTGATGCAAATAAAGGGCTTACTGCTGACTTTTCGTTAAAGAATTTGCATAAAGGCATCATTGTTAAAACATCACAATCAATTTGGTAGACCACCCTTGCCGTCGGTTGGAGTGGGATCGGACCCGGATGAGTATGATCGTTCTCCTTTATTAGGTGTTTTAGCAGAGTATATATAGACTCACAGCAGAAGCATGCGTAGTCAACAACATAGTGATTGGTCCAAACCCCTTATTCACACACAACGCCCCCCAACTCGATTGGTTAAGGCCCTCTGTCCACGCGCATAGCACACGCTGGTTCTCCTCGCCTCCGTGGTCTCGTTCCCAGATTCAGTCCCGCCTTTATGATAAGCAAGGCCCTCTTTCTTCCCCCTTATCAGCCGGTCACGGAGTAATCAAGGACAGCAGGTGCAGGCCTCTTTGCCCAGCTCAAATCCTGGGTTGCTCACCAGAATCAAATCATGACCTTTTCCTTTCAGGAATTCCTCCACACACTCTCACAACTTTAATTACAGCTCCTGTTCTTGAATGTTACCCTTTAATCCACAAGAACAAAGCATTAAAGTTCAGTGCCCCTAAATGTATTTTTAAGTTTCTCTAAACTCTATTCATCAGCTTGTGGATACAGCTGACACAAAATATGAAATGCAGATAAACAGAAGGACACAAGAAGGGCAGCAAATATAGGGAGAGATTCAGACAGTCTAAGGAAAAAAACAAAAGTGTTAACAGAATGGAACTCAGTAGGTCATGGAAGTAGATCAAGAGTAATTATTTATGAAATGTTGCAAGGAATATAGCGGACTCATGAAGGTAGAATTTCATGTCAGTAAGATAAAATTTTGAGGAATAACTCCTGTGACTGTTAGCAGAAGTATGTGCCAATTTTCTCACAACGTGTCTGTTGAGGAGGGGAAGTGAGAGAGTAGCTGGGTGGGTGTTTGGCACCCATCCAAAGTCAAGTCACCACAAGGAGGTTTTTCATTGGGCCTTGTTGCATTCTGTAAGGTACAAGCCGATGGAAAACTTTTTGTCTGTAAAGTTTTTGTGTTCATAAGCTGGATAAATTTGTTAGCACATTTTTCCACAGCAGTCCCCTTCTTTTCCATCTTTCCCTTCATCTCAGATTAGCACTGTCTAAACTGAAGTATAACAGACACAATTTATCTTTGATGTTACACTAATATCATGGACAGTTTCTCTATGAAAAAGAGGTAGCTATAGGAGGCATTGCACTTATTTTTGTGTGCCAAGTGTCAGTTTGGAATGTGGTCTTCTTCAATTAGGTGTGTGGTCTACCTGTACGCATGGATATTTCATATAGAGTCTGTTGCTTGAAGTTGTTGCTATCTGCTAGCCGTGACCTTGCAAAGAGAGAGCTGGGCTTGGCCTTGGCAAAAGAAGATACAAATTTGAGGACATTGAATATTTTACCCCTATACAAGGATGTCAGGTATCTTTCAAACCATGCTTTAAAGAGACCAGAATTTGGTTTGTGAATTGGTGTCATTTTAGCCGATCTAAAGGTGAATCTGTAAGCTAAGCCAAATCAAACTTAATTGACCTTAGCTTTTGTACTGCCTTTCCTGAGAGGCAAGTTCTGCAATCCAGCACTTAATTTGCTACAGAGCTGCAAGGAACTTTACTGTGTAGGTACTTAAGCACTCTATAAGGACAGGGTAATAAACCTTGCTGCTGGAATTAATTGAAGATAGGCATCTGGATATGCACAGATCTCTGAAGAAGGTTTCTGATTTTATCTGTCAGGAATTACCCAGCTCATCTCAGAGCAGAATAACAATTTCCTCTTGGCTGGTGAATAAATACCCTATAAAATGACTAATGGTCTATTTAATTGTCCTATCAAAAAGAGCATGGTTGTGACTAATGTGCAAAATAAACCAACTTTGGAAACCTCATACAGTACTTACTATCTTTAAAGTAATGAAGCATGATGATGAGATCTATACTTGATCCTAACTACTCTCTGTCATTCATGTCAAAGTTTTCTTCTCAAGAAATTAAATGCTCTTGCAAGAATGTTCAGAAAATGAATGAGCTTGACTCCTTCAATACAAATCACTGATTTTGCCCTGAATCATTAAAGTTATTTGTTCAAGTTTTAAATACTGCCATTTCCCAATGTGTCAGCAGTGAGGGAAATGTAGTTGCAGAATGACATATTTAATTCCAACATTAAAAAGCCTAAGGTAAATAATAATTCTTTGTTTGTGTTTCAATGGTGCATAAAATTGCAGAGTTCAAATGTTTTTAGTTTCCTTTGCTTGTACATGTATCTGTTAAAATCAGACTCAGCTAATGGAGAAATATATAGCATAGCTGTCAGTTAAAATCCAGCCTATTGATTGGAGACTGTTTAATGCACAACAGTAAGCACATTGCTGGCAGTATATGTGAAAGTGCAGAATCAGGCTACCGGGCAAAAGAAACTGAAAGTTATTGCTGCCTGCTGTCTGTCTGGCATCCTACGAGTACGTGAATTAAGAAGCAGTTTTCAGGGACTACATTGCCAAAATTAACACTAATTGATGCTTTTATTAGCAGCCTTATTAGTAAGACTCAGTTCTTTTAGGCCCTAATTTTACAACATGTTAAAAGGTATGCTAAAATTCCATCCAAGACAATTTATAATTAAGATGTTAGTATTTAGTTGGCTACCCACTGCTTTTCTCTATACCTGCTAAATTCAGGAACAGGACCTGCAGTACAGGGAAAACATATGATGCTGAAATCCATGCTCTGTGTGCTCTGTGAGCAAAAGTTCATGTGCAGGGTTTTACAGCTCTTAGGGAGCCTGAATACAAATGAAACACTTGAAGGAGAAAGAGAAAAAAAATCCTGTATCAAGAAATATAGTCAGTAAACATAAGTTATTACAATGTTCAAAAACTTGCGATGTCATCTACAAAAAAATTCTTAATTTCCCAGACTTGCACATGGTTGTTAAAAAAAAAAAAAACAAACAAAAAAACCCAAACAACAAAGAACACAAATAATAAATGTGCTTATGGTACATTTCTAGATCTTGGAAATCATCAAGTGAAAACATAATTTTTAATTAAACATCTTCGTAATCCATTTCCTGAACACATATTTAAATTGTTTGAGCTATTTTGACTAGCTGTTCTTTTCTCTAATAATCACCAAATAGAAGACTAGACAGAAATTACTTCTAATCAAATTGTTGTGGTCTCTTTCATCCAGTATGGTATTCTGAATACACTTCCTAACATACTCTTCATGTATTGAAATACTTGAGCGATTTGGATGCTATCCTATAACCCCTAAGGACTGTGGTTAAAGTTCACAGCTATGGCAGCTGACAGGGCCGTATCTGTTGTGTGCATTAATAGCAGATTAATAGCCCTGGTGACATTAATCTATCACTTTTCATAGGTGTGAAGCTGACTGAAAATCATTTTCAAAAAAGCAGGAAACAGAAATAAGTTTTATTTAAACAAAATTCAAACATTTGCACGTTCAGTGTTGCTATGCAGTGCCATCGATGTCACTGCTAACTGCAGAATATCAATCACTCCCCCTCAGAAATTGCCATATGCTGTAGTAGTTCAGAATATTTTGCTCATGGTTTGTGGTGTCTGAGGAAAAAACTAAATTATAGAGGAGAACAAATCATGACTTTCATGGAAGGGCTCCAGTAATTCAATTCAGTTTAGGTAATGATATATCGTTTCTTGCTTTCTGGCTTGTATTCTTTAAGCTTCTGACATTGGTTCCAGAAATTTGATTTCTTTTCTGTTTATCTCTACCTCTACCTCTCTACCTCTTCGTTCAAACAGGTGGTATACACATTTCAGTCTCTTTCCGTCCCACCTCCACCTACCTGCAGCCTTCGTCTCCATCAGATTTACAGGTTAAACCTTTAAACTTTCATATGACATTTTTCCAGTACTGACGGGTTTGTGGAAATGCTCACAGAATATTAGCATCCAGCCACAGCAGAGATCCGGTGCAACCACCACACAATGGTTTCTTTCTTGACGCTGCTAGCAAAATGTATGATTTGGCAGTGGGGATCATAAGTCTCATTCAGACAGCATGATTGCTGATCTCCCTCCAAACCACAGGAAGATGGTCGCTCTTCAGAGAGCTTATATCAAGGAGATGAGGACAGGGGAGATCCCAAGCCCCATAAAAAGAGTTGAGGAGGAGACAGGGAAGAATTTAGAGACTTTGCTCAGTAAGGTAGGGCACATTTCTGGATTAATGGTCATAGAAAAGGCTTTGCAGTAAGGATATCTCATATCTGTCCTACTTCTTTTTGCCAGATGTATTTCCTCAAGGCTTCCAAGTGCATTACAGTTGCACAGAAAGCTTGACCAACATATTCATCATCATTGATCAAACTGACTTTGAGGGTGTCCTTCAGGTACTTCTGACAGTGATTTGAAACAAGTGCCACTTCTTGGCTGTCTTGTGTTTTTTATGGCTCCTAGTGAACATCAATAATATGAATTTCATTTTAATTCTTCTGTAAGGGATCTTATTTATAGAGCAATTTCTTGTGCAGTGTCTTGTCTCTATGAAATGATTACCAACTCAGGCAGCCGTTAAAGTTTACTGCTTAGGCCTTCCTTCAAGGTACAATATGGATATTACTTTCTAAAAGTAATTTAGACTACAAAGCACTAAGAACATGTTAACTCCTTGCAAGCTGCCCATCCTGTACCGGAATGCTGCATGATTTTATAAACTGATCTAACTTATTTCAACAGTTCAACAACTTTTCCATTCTCCTCCCTTTTCAAACATGTGGCTGACAGTTAACTCTGATCATTAAAATTGTGTCGAGTACTATTTAGCATTAACATTTTTGTGACTTAAACTATGATGTGATGTTTTGCCAATACATTAGTCTTTACGTGTGCTTGGGCAATGATCAGCTATTTATTAACTGCTACCACTTCCAAAGTAAGATCTTAGTAAAGAAAGAAGAAAATCATCAAAGAAACTAAATTTTTGAAACTTCAGGAACAATCCAAATAAATAATAATGTAGGAAGTAGGTTATAATACTTGATGTTTCAGTGAAGAAAACGAAGAACTCTACTAACACACAGTTTTTAGATTAATCCATTTTAGTATTTCATGGTAGGAGGAGTTTTTTTCCAAACCTACAAGTCAGTGGTATGTTCATGCAGAAAGTTATGGGCCCTATAGCTCTTCTATCCTATTAATGGAATATTTTGCATTTGCCAACCTTTTTCTGGAACAGAGAAAATCAGAATTTGGAATAAAATCAAAATTATTTATGAAGGCAAGTAAATTAAATTGGGGAAATCTTGCTGATGCTATCATGTGAATGTACATCTGGCCCTGACTGCAGCATGCATTGAGGGTTGGGGATGGGAGGAAATCAAGGAAAGTAAGCCTTGGAGCTTTTCTTGGCAAAAGTCATATGAAATACATGAATGATTTAAAGAATGTTACCTCATGGAGAAACAGACTAATATCCTCAGGAACCAATGAAAAGTATGTCACATGCTTGGGAACGAGGTCCAACTTTAACACATTTGCACACAATCTGTTCACAGACAATACTAGGCGGCTCGTGTTTGCGTTTCAATAGGAAAAAGTGCCATCTACATATGATTTTGAAACTTCTGCATGCTGCCTTCCTGGTTCCTCTACTTCACAGCTTTTTACCTAAACAAGTGAAGGATTTTTTTTTTTTTTCCTCATTTTCCTTGTGTTTCCTTATATCTTTACGTATGCTTTGCAAAATAGTCAGTGGGTAATGGATACTGATCCTGAGTTTTCAAGATTCTTGAGCAGTGTCTTATAATCTGCCTTGTATCTGGTTTAGACCAGCAGGTAAATTACTTTCATTTTAAGTCCCCTATGTGCTGCTGGCATGGTATAAAGGAAGATGTGTAAAGTTTCTTGAAAAACTAACTTGCTTGAGGGAAACTTCTGACCAACTCTATAAAACAGTTTTCAAAAAATGAAAGCCTCTCAAAGCCAGCAGGGTTTTTTAAGTCACAAATGGCTCTAATAACATAATGTCAAACTCAGTCCCCAAACTCACAGAAATCTGTAGTATTCTGTTAATTTCTTTCCTTTTACTGTTGTATATGAAAGAAAAAAAAATCACCATTTTTCCTCTGTTTTTTTCTTCCAGTATAATTAATTCAATCAATTAAGTAGAGGAGGGAGGTAAAGGCTTTCAGACTCATTGTATTCAATACCTAGGATCAACAAGATGCACTTAGGAAATAACTAACACTTTCCATGATAAATCTCTTTCTACGGAATAGGCCAGTTGCCTTTTCATTGCTTATTCCTGTTGTTCTGGTTAAAAGCCAAGATTATAGATTTTTTTTTTTTTCCTATTGTCAAATATCTTACTTTGCAGTGATGAGCCTCTAGGTCAGCTTGCTACCACTCTGCCATTTTGTGACTTTCTTCCCTCCTGCTGCCTGAAAAATGAGATTTAGGTAGCTTCTACTGTGCATGTAAACAAGTGATTTACATTAATTTACATATAATTTCTGTGTTTGTAAACATTACATAAAAGTGTAGAAATTAATCCTTTAAGATTGATTTTACATAATTTGCAGAAGAAACAGGCTAAAAAGGGCACTAAAAAGTACTCCGGGTTCAGTAGGGCAGAGCCAAGACAATATAATGGAGTTTTCTGCAGAACACGAAAATGCTACCACATTATGGTCCGAGTTCTCATTTTCACTCAAAAATGACCAGGTTTTGCCACCTTCATCTTGGAAAGAATGCTCTGCACTGAAGTTGTTGAAACTGCCCGTAGTGCAAAATATTGCTTAATACAAACTCCCAAATTAGAAAAAGTTGTTTGTGTTACCATACAGATTATAATGTTTAAATACCATTCATAGGGATGTGCATACAAAAAGAACTTCATCTGCTTTGGGTATGTAATTTAACAAGGTTTCAAAGTCAGGTAATGAATAGACCCATACAAATTCTTTTTGTTGGGGATATAATGCATGATTTTACTTTAGCGTACCTTGGGCAGCCTTTATAATCTGAAAACACAGTGTAGCATCTTTCCTCCCCCTGCCATCAAGACAATCTGAGGTGCAGTTTTCCTACAGGGAATTTAGTGGGAGTTTTGCCATTTGTTGTGTTTTTTGATGAGTTAAGGTTTTCATCAAAGGAAGACATATAGTCTCCAGTAGATCATTGTGTTCAGTTGCCAGGGTATCCAGAAACATATATTTGCTTAAAAACATACTTAAAATACTTCTCCTGGAATTTCCTGTATAACTAGTGACTAGAATCATAGAATCATGGAATGGTTTAGGTTGGAAGAAACCTTGAAGATCATATAGTTCCAACCCCTCTGACATAGGCAGGGACATCTCCCTGGCCTTAAACACCTCCAGGGATGGGGTTTCCACAACTTCTCTGGGCAACCCGTTCCAGCGCCTTACCACCCTCAGAGTGAAATATTTCTTCCTAATATCTAATCTAAATCTACCTTCTTCCAGTTTGAAGCTATTCCTCCTCATCCTATCTACATGCCCTTGTAAAAAGTCCTTCCCCAGCTCTCCTGTAGGCCCCCTTTAGGTACTGGAAGGCCGCTGTAAGCACTCCCTGTAGCCTTCTCTTCTCCAGAACGAACAATCCCAACTCTCTCAGCCTTTCCTCACAGGAGAGGTGCTCCAGCCCTCTGATCATCTTCGTGGCCCTCCTCTGGACCCACTTGAACAGGTCCATGCCTTTCCTATGCTGGGGTCTCCAGAGCTGGACACAGTACTCCAGGTGAGGTGTAACCGTAGCAGAATAATAGAGGTTTGTGTAAGGTTCTATGATGTAAGAGACTTTTGTATTAGAAAAGAACTACTGATTAAAGAATACTGAATTAGATAATGATTTAATTCACAGGAAAGATGTAATAATAAACTTGAAAAGGTGTAAAAAAAATAATTAGTGGAAAGTAGAGGCTAAAAATGTTCTAGATTATTAAGCTGTGATTTATTTCCTTTCAAGGACATCACTATATTATATTTATGAGGAGACTGCATCTCAAAAACATCCTATTTTTAAAGAATTCTCTAATTTTCTAATTGTTAGTAGTCTGTTTTGTGTGGGAACAAAAAATAATGCATAGACCTTGTCTGTAGCTCTCATTAAATATTTTTCTATCATTCTGGAGAATTTACTGGTAAATATGTTAAAGATTGTATTGGGTTTCCATGGCAAGGTTTTGGTAGCAGGGAGTTACAGGGGTGGCTTCTGCGAGAACACGCCAGAAGCTTCCCCTATGTGCAATAAAGCCAATGCCAGCCAGCTTCAAGAGGGACTTGCTGCTGACCAAAGCTGAGCCGGTCAGCGGTGGTAGCGCCTTTGTGATAACAGAAGGGGAAAAAAAATGCTGCACAACAGCAGCCAGAAGAAAGGACTGAGAATATGTGAGAGAAAAAAACTCTGCAGACACCAAGGTCAGTGAAGGAGGGGGAGGAGGTGCTCCGGGTACTGGAGCAGAGATCCCTCTGCAGCCCACGGAGGTCTACAGTGGAGCAGTTATCCACCTGCAGCCTGTGGAGGACCCCACACTGGAACAAGTGCATGTGCCTGAAGGAGGCTGTGACCCCATGAAGAGTAGCCCATGCTGTAGTAGGTCTTCTGGCAGGACTTGTGACCATGTGGGGAACCCACACTGGAGCAGTCCATTCCTGAAGGACTGCACTCCGTGGAAAGGACCCACAATGGAACAGTTCATAAAGAGCAGCAGCCCATGAGAAGGACCCATGCTGGAGAAGTTCATGGAGGACTGTCTCCCATTGGTGGGATCCCATGGTGGAGCGGGGGAAGAGTGTGAAGAGGAAGAAGTAGCAGAGACAACATGTGATGAACTGACTGCAACCCCCACTCCATATCCCCCTGTGCCACTCGGGGGAAGAAGGTAGAGAATTCGGGAGTGAAGTTGAACCTGGGAAGAAGGGAGGGGTGGGGAGAAGGTGTTTTAAGATTTGTTTTTATTTCTCATTATCCTACTCTGAGTTTTGAATGACAATAAATTAAATTAATTTCCCCAAGTCAAGTCTGTTTTGCCTGTCATGGTAATCAGTGAGTGATCTCCCTGTCCTTATCTCAACCCACAAGCCTTTTGTGATATTTTGTCTAACCTGTCCTCCTGAGAAGGGGAGTGATAGAACAGCTTGGTGGGCACCTGGAGGCCATCCAAGGTCAAGCCACCACAGACAACTTTTCCATTCTTTTCTAAAGCAAAACGAATTACCATAGAGTAAGAGTCAGGTCCGTATTTTTTCCTTTTTGAAATAACCAAGGTGAAAGATCAGATCCAGAAAAAAAAACAACATTAAAGTTTAGAGAGAAATACAGTACTGGTTCTAGGAAAACTTAGATGTTTAATTAATAATGAAATGCAAATATACATCACATTCTGAATGAAATTATGTTGTACTGTATATTTTAAGACAGAGCTGAATTGCAACTGAAGCCAGCTGGAGATAGGGTTTGGGTTTTTTTAAATAAATTGACAATGTTTAGGATATTTTAACATTCTGCATCTCAAAATGGTTGTATGGAAATGTATGTCTTTGAAGCCTCGCAGTGCTTCCTTTGCATTTTCCCTACCCGACTTCTCCCGCATATTTCTCAAGAGACGTATTCTACACATGATAAATATAAACCAAATATTTCTATTCATTTCTAATGGAAATCTTATGCTTATTTTAAGAATATGACATATTCAGAACAAAAGCATATCTTTCTGATATGATATCTGAATTACAGTGATGTAGCCATTGCATGAAACAGTGGAGTAACTCAAGGTTGATCCATCCTAAAGCTTCCCTTTGAAAGGGAAAAGAAAAAGGATGGTGTGTTGCACCTGTTCCTCTCCTCCTCGCAAATGTCATGTCCATTAAGACCTCCACCAAAAGATGGCAATCCAAGTCCACAAAATATTTTGTTTTCTGTATGGATGGTAGCATCTTGGATGTATACATACGTTTCCTTTAATCACTTCATTGTTTTGATCCCTTTTTGGCAAGGCTTTTGCTGGTGGACAGTTGATGGAAATTTTCAGGAGTGTATCTGTTAGCAAAAGATGGCGGTAACGAATTTGTTCAGCTTTCACTTCAGTACCACTTGTTACTACCATAGAAATTTTTATAAATATGAAAAGGAGACTCCTTACATTCTTGTCAAAGTCAGGTATGACTCTGCACTAAATGGATTTCCTCAGTCTCTCTCCCCCTCTCTTATAGTTGCATCTGCCTTTTCCTTTAATCACATCTAATGGAGTCTGGAGGAGATGCTCTGGGTGGAGGAGGAAGGAGTTGTTTAGGCAGACACATAAATATTGATTTGCCTCAGCTAGAACAGGAAGTGTGTGCTGAACAAGAATGTCAGTCTCGTTCCTCATAATTACCCTACTCTAGATTACTCATTTTCCTCCTCTCTTTGGAGATTTGCCCTATTAGTAACCATTTCTGATATGCATTACTAATTACCATGATGCTGTCTGTGTCCTCTTTCTCCTCCTCTTATCTAGGCTTGACTATTTTTCTAGCTGTTGACTGCTACAGTAAATATTTTTTTTTTAAACAGTTTTTCGTCATGTCACTATCACTGGCCAGCAAAGCATCAGTTTTAATCTCGTTTGTCATAACAATTGAACAAATATTGAACAAATATTGAATGGTGTCTCAGTCGTGTTCTATGCCTCTAGTCTTCAAACTTCATTCTCATTCCTCCCTCTGTTTTTATCTTTACCTAGTTCTTATTAAATCAGGTATCTGGGAACATTTTGGCCAACTGTATTGCGATTGACACCCTAAAGGTATAAGTTGAGTTTATCTCTACTGCAATAAATGCCTAAAAACAGACACCACCATAAACCTTCCCAAAACTCATTGACAAGTTGCTGTTCTCAACTATTTGTGCCTTGTCTATTCCCCACTAACTCTCTCAAAAAGCCACACAACAATATGGTATAAAGTTTTTCTCTGGGATGAATTATTACACTGAGAAGTTAGGTCCAAATACTTTTTTCCAAATTATAGTAGTATGTCCTTTCTTTTATCACCAAGTGAGAATTAATGCAGACATATGTGAAACTATATAATATATTGAACTTACATTCATTTCTGCATTACTGATTCTTACTTTGTAGAGCAAAATAATACACAGATGTTTCACATGTTGCCTGAAATATAAATAATGGACACTACTGGCTGCATTTTAGTTCATAAAGAAAAAAGGTGTAATTTTTTGATAAAAATGTCTTGCAAGATCTATTTAATGAAAATCTTTCTTTACTGATGTTTTAGTGAACATTCAAAGTAAATTAACTCTTTTTTTTACTAGATTATATTCCTATTTTAAATTTGAGTATATCTTTTTTCTTTTACTAAGTTCATTCTTTAACAGGTAGTCTGAAGTGTTTAATATGTGCTCCAATTTTGAGTCAGGTAAATGAAGCCACAATGTGTTTTAATTCACAGTGAATACACAGACCTTTATATCTGTGGATATCATATCTTTAACTAGGCTAGTCCTAAACCTACTTAGCAATTATGATAAAAATGATTGACTGTTTTTCTGGTTAGTACATGCTTTAATATAAAGCCTAGAACATATTTCAGAGTACATGGACTAAGGCGTCTAAAACTGTTGGAGTGAAATGTTATATGGTTTATCAACAGCCCTGAGTTAGCCTTGGTAAGTTCCTTCTCAACAAAAGACAACTGTCACCAGTTTGATATGATTCTTGTATAATGCTTAGCAGTGACCACCCTTCATTTCCATTGCCTATCTCTGTATCAGGTCAACTCAGACTCTTCCTTAAGTATGTGCTGAGTTTATAGCTCAGCAATATTTTCCCTTTCACATTGCAATTGCTGTTCCACATGTACAAACCCATCCTCCTATGAGCATCAGCTGTTTGATTAAGTCAATGTGAACAAAACAGTTTCATGATCACAGCTTTATGTCTTTGGGGCTTGTCGTGGACCCCATTTATACATGCAGCTCACCTTTGGTAACAGCAAAAGGCCTGTGCTGGGGGATGTCACAAGTTCAGTCCTTTCATCTCCTTGCTCTTTTACCAGTATCCTTTCTTTTTCCCTTCAGTGAGATAGGCAGTAACCTTCTTTCTGTATTCTGAGATACCACATCCCCCTCAATTAATAACGCCAAGCTCTATTTATCTGTTTATCTCTGAGTCCTGTTGCCTGCCCTGATTCAGTTCACCCTTACTATCCTAACCATTTTCTCAGTATTAAATTTAAATCTAAGGGATTTTACAGTATCACAGTGGCAAGAGGATTTTTTTTCAAAAGTTTTATATACCTATTCTAGTACCTAAACATACAGAAACATAGATTAGAAGCCCAGATTGTGCTTGAGACTTGGTCTTCCTCCACAAAGAAAATTTATGATGAGTAAGAAGTGAGCAGATACGCAAATTTCCCTTGTATACGTAGGTGATTTATTCTGGGACAGAGAAGGACTGACCTGCATTGTAGAGGAAGTATATAATTCCCAAACAGGAATTATGAAGCTCTTTGAGGAATGTCATTTTGGTACCACTGTCAAAGAGGTCCAGAAGAGAACTATTAGGAGACTGACATGGCAGCAGAGACATAATTTATTTTCATTTATTCAGGGGTAATTTATTTTCTTTGCAAGAAGAAATGAAGACTCATGTTGTTACTAGACTAAGAAGTTTCGTCCACCAGCTGGACATCTTGGAACTAGAAATGAATAAATAAAGAAGCTGGCGATATTGAAGGAAGAAGCAAAGGAGAAGGAGGACAGACTGTTTAACCTTTAAAGTTAGGGTTAGGGCTTTTTTTTGGTTTTGTTTAAATGGACCAGTTTTTTATCTTTAAAATCTCCACTGCCGTGAATTGCAAAAGGTGTAGATAGAGGTAATATTTGGTCCATTTCTCAGTTCCATTCAGTTTAATAGATGTTCAGCATTCAGTGAAAAACTGTGAAGGTACAATGTTCACAATTTCATCTTCACTTGGTCTTTCCCCTCTATCCTCCTCTAAAATAGTTTCAAATTTCTCTGAAAATTTTAAATGTGATTTTAAGAAATCTGAGTTGAGTTATAAATATCCTTTCAAAAAAAAAATCCCTCCATTGAGTTTTGTTTCTAAGATGAGTTGGGAAAAGACCAAAAAAAGAGAGGGAGGAAGAAGATATATCTTTAGCTAGTTGATTCATTTGCAAGGTTGATACACCAGGTTTAGATACCTCTTCTCATAGGTGTAACAATCAATGGCAATAACAATTATGATAACATCTGCAGATTTTGAAATTCCACATAAAGGTTTTTGAGAAAGCTGCAAGATAGCAATATTCTTTACAATTCCACTCTAAGAATGTGAAGAGAATAAAAGTGAAAACTCGACACTCTGGAGAAAAATCTTATCTTCTGATTATCAGCTGCAGCACTTTTAGTTCAAGGTTTTTCCTCTTAGGGTATTTATACAATAAATCTGGGTCATTTCAAGTTGCAGCTCTGACAATTTTCCAGTAAGAAGCATAGGTCTGGATAAAAGAACTAAACATAAAAATTCGTATCACAAAGGTAATGGGGCACTGAAGTTCTTCCCCAGGTATAGAGTCATAAATGCCAGAGCTGTCAGATAAATTACTAGCAAAATCCAGCAAACAAATGCCTAGATGAAATAATCTGACCAAAATAAACAGTGCTAGCAGAAACTTTATGTAAAAGTTATAGTAGGTGAACTGAAAATGATGATAAGACAGGTCAGAAGATCTCTCTGTCACAATGTCAGCATTTGAATAATCCTTCATTAGTACCGTAATTAGAAAATTCGTAGCATGACTAGCTTTCAATATTTTCTCTCAGGCTCCTTCTCTATAGTTTTCCTTCACCCTTTCTTCTGAAAGTATGGAATTTACAGACCGAAATAAACAGAAGTTATACACTTAAATTGTAAAAAACAGAAAATATTCTAAAATGTTATAAAATTAAATACTTTCTAAATGATAAAAATGGAAATCACCCTTTTTTAGTAACCTCTATAGTTCACTGGTATACTACAAAAGGGAACATGAAGGGGTTCATTTATTATAACTCTTTCTTTTTTTCTGAAGCAGTGCAATGAACATTTTTCTCTTCACTTTGATTGTGTTCAGTATTAATTAAAATGTTTTGCATAGTTTCTCTTAGGAGTGACACTCAGAAAATTGGACAAAAGGCACAGTGTCTGATAGTGAATAATGTCTTTGCAACCATCAAGGTGAGACAAAAGCATTATCAACTATAAATCATCATAATTAAATAAATTAACACAGAAAGATAATGTTGTATTGAAACTACTGCTACTTCCTAACCAGGCAGCTTATTCTGAGCCTGAAGTGGGTTCTGTCTTCATAGCTATACTGGGCTCCATTTTACTGTTGACAGAAACATAGAATATGAATTTAAATCCGATCTTAGAGTCTTTCTTCTTTTAGGGTCAAAGTATTAACACCCCATAAAAGGGTACCTTTCTCTGAGATTATTGCCCACAGCGCTATTGGAATTAAATGTGAAATACTACAAATTTTAATGTGAATTGCAGCTCCTTCCAGAAGCAGGACCAGTGTACCAGTGCTGTAACAGTAGCTGAAGCAGAATAGAAATAGCAAACAACCCATTACATGGCTGTCGTATGAGCAGCTTGTTTGCCTGTCTTCTCTTTCTTACGGAAATAGAGAAGACTTTGAACTCAGTTTTAAACTGGACAGCATGTTAGGCTGTTGGATGTGAGGCTGTTGACTGGACTGGAGTAGGACAGACATATGTTCTGCACAAAACCAAATTGGATTTCTTTTTCCTTTCAAAATTGAAGTTTTGTATGTTCATAAAGGGAAAGAATTAGAATATAAATATAAGGGGTGTGTGTATGTGTCTGTGTGCATACAGATATGTATGCATAGTAAAGTGACAAATGTAATTCTTTTTTGCCATTTGTGTGTCAAGCATGCATGCCTGGTGTTTGAGAATAAACAAAATTACGCATAACAAAATATAAATTGTTCAAGTATCCCCAACTCCCAATCAGAATATGGAGTATATAGTCAATCTTTACCTTTATTTGTTCCATAACAAAACCAAAACTCTGCGTATAATAAAATACATTTGTACTTATTAACTTTAGCAGTGTATTTGTGCATAGCAAGGAAAAATTCAGTCCTGAGGACTTGTATACTTTCACATCAAAAGACATTTCATTTGTGGCTGTATATTTTTACAGCGTGTGCTTCTGTTCCAGATTAAAAAGGTGAAATATTTATTAGACTGTACAATATTATAACAAATTGATTCTACTCCACTTTGCAACAAAACTTCCAAATGCTGTAATTCTTTGTGAGGGAGAATTAATCACACTGTATCGCTTTTTCCCAGGAGCTCGGGTTTCTCGTAATCTCTGGAAACCCAGACAGCTGAGAAACTGCAAGGCAGGGAGGGAGGGAGGGAGACAACCGAGGCTGCAGGCTTCCAGGGCAATCAGCCTCCCGAGTAGCCGGCAGAAAAGCCAACAACCCAGGACCTCACACGAGCACATTGACAGGCAGCCGCACCGATGTCCAGTGCAGCCCTTTCTGTTCCAGGTCTGTTTTCCAGCCGAGGGCTACTAGGAGATATGTGACCCCACAGAAGGCTTCCGTTTTCACAAATTAGAAAATTCAGGAAAGGAACTGTTTCATCTAAAGTATTACTTGCTTCTTAGTTTCTGGTCCCTCCAGATGAAAGAAATTATTATCCGTATTCTCACACCTCCAGATAATTTCTGCTAAATCCAGCAATTGAAGTCAAACTTTGAGATAGCAATGTGACTTTGGGGGTAACTATAAATATCATAAATGCTGCCTTTAATTTGCACCTCATAAAAATATACTAAAATAACTCAAGAGTTTTAATCATTTGATTTCAAAATGTGCAACAGGCTTGGATTTGGCCTAGCGTTGTTTAAATATGCTTGAAATCTCAAGGGAAATGAAGTTATTAAGTATTTCCTAACATTTTAGTAATAGGAATATTGCTTTGAGTCCTTAATGTTGTTATAAGTTTTTATTAATAATCACTGAAGCTAGAGATAATGATGATTCCTGTAGTTTCAATTGTAGCACAAAATCCGGTCTTGTGCTGAAAGCCTTCTGTCTGCTCTGCTTTCCTGCATACTGGGGAAAAAGTACCCTGTACAAAGTAAAAGCAAAACTTTTGTCTTCGAGAGACAGGAGAGAGGTGGGGAAGGAGATAGCTTTCTCATGGCAAGCATAGAGGAAAGAGTGGGAATGACCTGTGCTGCTGGATGCTACCTGTGCTGTAGGTGGGAGGGTGCTGCTCTTACCTCCCTGTACCAAAGTTCTTGGATCAAAATTTGAAATGCAGATGCCTTGGACTTCTGGAGGGAAGGTCATTGAACAATCCATATGAGAGAAATGGACTAACCCGACATTCTGCAGAACCACTGTCCTCAGATTACTATTCCACACTTGCAACTGATGTCATTGCCATAATGATCCTACAGAATTGCAAATAAAAAGCAAAGTCCATGTGGCCATGAATAAGAAAAGTTCATGAAGTTATTTCCTGTATAATATGGTCCACTGTCCCAAAATGTTGTAGATTTTTTAATGCAGAATTTTCATGAAGCAAGTTATGTTGTTAAGATGTTTTACTGAGCTCTGCTGGCAAATGATTTCTGCTTGAAATGATTTTACCTGAGTTCTTGCCTTGCAAAGACTATTGTACGGAAAGGCCAATAAGCAGAACATCTATCTCAAAGCATGTCAAAGCAGATCTTGAAATTAATGTACAATTCATTTTACTGCATATCTAATTTCTTACAAATCATGAAAAATTCCTTCTCTATGTAGGCATTTATACAGACTATTAGAGCTAGTTCTAAATCATTAACCCCTCCAAGTTGCAGTTATTCATAATGTATAATGCAGCTCCATTCTACATTTCCCTTTCATGGTGGGTTCATAAATGTTCATTTTACTTTTTACAAATTCAGTAAAATAAAGCAGAAGTCATTAGTACACCCCAAACCTGAGCTCATGCATTTACATATGCAGGGGAACTTGTCTCTTAGTGTTACTACCTCTTCCAATGGTCTTTTTCAGACTTCCTTGAATGTAAGCTGAACAAAATAAGGAAATTCTCAATTGCCTTTTGTAAGTCAATCAATGCCCTTTTGCAGAGAATAAGCCAACCTCAGGTATTTTCCTATGTACACAACTTACTCTATTACAGAGAAACTCAAACTTGCAGTAAAGCAGACTTCTTTACTTTCTGTTATTCCCACTAGCTGTGAAGCATTACGCAGTACAGAGTTGAAGATGAGATATGACATACTGCATATATTTTGTGCATGTATATTTACACGCAGTTGGTATTTGTCATACAACCAGCCATATTAATATAATTCTTTTTTCATTGTAGAGGAACCTCATTCTTTTGATTTGCTGAAGAAAAGGGATCACCTAAGTAAGTCCTTCATTCTCTCTCCTCCCTGAAATGTAACTAGTATGCTCTGCTGTTGCAAACCAATTTATTCATTCCACAGCCTGTCAATAAGCATCTCCTGCACCTCCACTCATGAGAACGGCGTGCCCCCATTTTGAGAAATTCATAAGGACAAAAACTTTGTAGTTAGCATGATTGCAGCCTTAGGCACAACCCCAAGGATTACAGCACATAGTAACAATCTAGCTGGGAAAACCCTGTTACTGGTTTGCTTCAGATCTTTGTGATAAAGAGCACATGACAGAATGATCCTCAAACTCAGATCCTCGCTGTTTTTCTTGTTTATTTCCGTACCAAGTTAGAAAAAAAAAAACTTACTCAGAAACCCTACTGTGATCCTGAGGAGTGTCAGACATAATCCTGCCATTCACGTCAGTGAAGCACTAGCAGTACAGCTCCAGCTCTATACCGTGACTTTTCTGAGCTGTTAGCATGTACAGGGAGACTGAGATGGCTGTATTGTATATGGGATGCCATTATAGGTCAATGCAAATATCACTACAGGTTAATACAGTAGCATATTGTGACTGTAATGTGTGCAAGAAAATGTTTCTTTCTTTTTTACCTAAATAATTAACAATATGAAATATTCACAGAATTTGAGTGCTTACTTGCCAGCAAAACTCTAGATTTTGTGTTGTTATTATTAATATTTTGTACCCTATAAATGTGTACCCAATGGCTCCCTGCAGGGAGAAGAGAAGCTTCACCCTTCAGTGGGGCTGAGGGGCAGTTAGTCAAGTAGAGGAAAGGACAGTTAGCCAGAGGTGGCTGCGGGATCACCCTTTTTGGTGATCACCAAACCGCGTATTAGGCTAAGTTACAAATAACATGAAACAGTACCCTTAGGATGCAGTTCCTCACTACGGGTTGAGGGGAATTAGGGCTGCGTGCTCCCACTGCCCACCTTCAGCAGCAGCCTTCATGAACTCCAGTATTAACTCACTCTTTTAGCAAGGAAGTCATTTATGAGCAGGGAGTGAGCTACTTGTCTTCTCCAGCAGTGGCCTGTTATGTTGCTCATTTAACCATAGAACAAGGTCTCAGCCTACTATGAAAGGGCATGGTTTTGCTTTCACATTACTTGACAAACATCATATTTTGAATTGTAGGAATACCATAACCCAGCTTGAGTTACCTGTGGTTCTTAAGGAAACTGGAAAGCAATACGACACCCCCTATGCAAAGGTGCAGCACATTCGTACCCTTCGGAACAGAAGGATATCATAATAAGGACTCTTACTCCCCTGTGCATTCTCTAGAGTGTTCAAAGGGTGAAAGAACGTGGCCTCTTGTCATCTGCACAAAGCAAGGAAAGACTTTTGCCTCTCTGTGTGATTCCAGCTCTTCACCTGGCTTTTGATACCTCAACTGAGCTACATTTGAATGCTTTGGGGAAAATATACACATGTTTTTGTGGTTAACTTTTTTTTTTTTTAGGGGTAAGGGAGACAATGCAATCGCTTTACAGCATACTAAATTACTCACTGAAGTAGAACTGTGGATCTCAAATATTATTTTTATTTATTTTCTGTGTGATAGTATATATGGCATCTTGGGAATTTCTCTTAAGAATGGATGAACGGAAAGAAAAAAAGGCAGACAACAGATATGTTTTACTGCAGGGTAGAAAGAATGCTCATGAGAACTATGCAAAACTTCAAATTTAAGCTTGAGTACGGGGATATACACAAAACCAGTGGCACTGTAGGATCCGTTATTCAAGCAAGCCTTTTTAACAACAATAAAAATTGCCAAAGTCACCAAGTCCAAATACCGCCTGAGCAAACCTGAAACCTATCAGCTGAATCAAACCACACTGGGAATTGTATCTCAAGGTAAATAACATGTACCGCTTAAATAAGCTGTAATTGGCTAATTAAATAATTTGAAAAACATTTCAAAGGCTAAGGCTACATTATTTAATTTTACCTACTGAATTTAAATTCTCCCTGCAGTATCAAATAATGTGATATTCTAATTAAATTTCTTCCCTGAACTAATAGAAATCCTTAAAAATTATGATGATAAAAACAGTTAGCTAATTAGAAGTAACAAATATCATTCAAAAATTTTAATAAACTAAAAATGCCCCTGGTTAATATTAATGATAGCATCTTTCTTTTGATACTTAAACTAAAATGTCCTGCTCAAAATAAATAAATAAGGCTCCATTATCGGCTTTCTTGAGTAGCGTATTACAGTAATTGGCTCCACGCAGATGATTGCTGCATTACAATGCTGGCTGTGAATGCATGCAGAGAGACAGATGAATGGTTATCACTCAAATGCTCAATGGACAGTCAAAGAAACAGACATTGACATTTTGTATATGGAGAAGGATGTGAGGCTCCTGGTGACTGAGGAAAAATAACAAAACTAAAAGATCATCAGAAGTGGATTTGAGTCACCGGTAAATTCATTGCTTTGCAATGAGGAAGCGTTTCTGTGACTTTCTGCTTTCGTCTTTTTAAAATTAGAATCTCTTTCATTCTCTGTGAGGAGGAAGGGAGTGGTCCTCACAAAACAGAGATGGTACAAACATAAACCCATAGCGCTATATTGAATCTCTACCTGGACTCTTCAAAAGCAGACAGTGCACAGGCTGTTTTATATGAGGCACAAACCAAGGCAGGGCATGCAACTCAGAGACAAATAAACTTTTTAGCTAAATACAGTTAGGGGTCAACCCAATGCCCACTGAAATATATGAAAAATTTCCTAATATCAGTGGATATGAGTGAGAATATAACTAAATGTCAAAATCAAGTGTATGTGATCTAGTTCTTTCTCCCAGCTGAATCAATTATTCCGGACACAAAGGAGCCAAGTTCAGTCTCACCTTTTGCTGCTCACCTGTTCCAGGGAGGGGGTTAAGCCAGTGAGTAGCCAGATCTGGCTCAAGATGTCTCTGTGCTAAAAGCAAAATGGAATTGTCACTACTGCAAATGTGAAAGGTGCAGATTGGGTTGTCCTGATATCTGAAAGTTGGAGAAGCAAAAAGGGGTAAAAGTGAGTCAGGAAGAATTTTGAAGAAATAGATTTGTTTTAACCAAGCGGTAGCATCTGCCCCCTCAGGCTGCTCCCAAATTGTCCTCCTCCCTCTAACAAAAGTTTTTTCTACTTTTTCCCCAACGCTCCCGGGTTTCTGTCTGTGTGGTAAAAGTAACCCTGGCTTTACAGACCTCTGATATATACAAACCAGACAGTAGGACCATAGATATCTTGTCACTTGATTCAATCTAGTGTTTGGGACCCTTAAGTGGAAAAGCTATTAACTCCCTTCCCTCCCTCCTGGCTGTTGCATCTGATCTGACAGTCACTCTGCCAGAGATGACCTGAAGGCAGTTTTGCTTACGTTTGTAGACCCGGCCCCAGGCAGTCCACCTAAAACTTGTGCCTGTGTGCTTGAGTAAGTATTTAGTCCAAACTACATGTTGGTTGGTACCGTATCTTGGTTGGTTACCTTCAAAGCAGGAAAGGGTTTTTACTACTATCTTTGGGGGAGACTGAACAGTTTTGATGAACTCACAGATACAGATTTTATTTTGGGTCTGTGTATAATTTAGAATTAATGAGGATTTTATATATATTTTCTGTTGTATCTTAATTTGACTGGCACTTGTCCCTCATTTTCAAACCTGTATTATTTCAGCATACTTCAGTGTGAGATGATGAAGTAAAATTTGCTCTGAGTTGGAATTGGCTAATGTTTTTCTGTTTGTCTGTTTATCGGGTCTGTGTATGCAGTTTTCCATTCAGAAGATGTTAGTTTAAATATCTGTAGCCCTGCATTCACAATCTCAGAATGTCAGAAGGTACCAGTTCACTGAAAAATAAAATATTTCTAGGAATTGATCAGTTCTAATGAAACTCCTTTTTCCCAGGAAAAGGAAAAAAAAAATGAAAGAAATTATTTAGTGTATTTTTAAGGGGTTTTGTTTTAGTTTGGCTTTTAGTTTGAAGAGGCAGTATACAAGAATTATTAAAAGAATTGTAAAAGTAATTACAGGCCAATAGTGGAAAGTTTTGATGGACCGAGCTTAGAATGTTCTTCGAAGCTAAGATTGTTTTAAAATGGAAAATTATTTTTCAACTGGTGTCTTGGTTTCAGTTGGGATAGTGTTAATCTTCTTAGTAGCTGCTGTGTTTTAGATTTAGTATGAGAATAATGTTGATAACATATATTATTTTAGTTGTTGCTAAGTAATGCTTCTATTAAATCAAAGACTTTTTCAGCTTCCCCTGGAAGCTGAAAGGCAGCATAACAGGACAAGCTGCCAAAGGAATATTCCATACCATAGACGTCATGCTCAGTATATAAACGTGGGTTGGCCGAGGGGCAGGAATTCGCTATCACTGCTCAGGACGGGATAGGCAAACAATCAGCAGGCGGTGAGCAATTGCATTACATTGCATTGCTCATTTTGTATATTCTTTTATCATTACTGTTATTATCATCTTCTCTTGCACTACTGTTCTGTTGAACTGTCTTTACCTCAACCCACTAGGTTTCCTTTTTTTCCGATTCTCCTCCCTTATCCCACTGGGGGCAGAGGGGAGTGAGTGAATGGCTGCGTGGTCCTGGTTGCCAGTTAGGGTTAAACCATGACAACTGGTTATAGTTTTCTTCATTTTATGTACCATCACATTACAGTGTTAGTTGTGAATCCAACTTTGCTCTTAACCACAGTGCTTTTAACTATCTTCTACGGTATTGTTTCTGAAGCTGCGTGATAGGCCTGATGATTATAGCAAACAATATCTATCATATACTGAATAAAATATAACCTTAGGTTGAAAGTGAATTGTGTTTGGTGTGCAGTCATGAGAATTAAGATACATTTACTTAAAAAAATGTGCGTAACTCCACAGGCACAAAAGCAATGCATGAGTTTTGAGCAAGAAGTAATTTTCCACAAAAGACTTTTACAACATAATAAATAATTGTAGGTGATATATATAAAGCAAAATTTTACAAACCATAAAATTCCAAGGCAAAGTATCACCAAGGAACTCAATGGTGATAATTGTTTTCAGAGCTGGGAAGACAAACTTTTTCTACAATGATGTAAAGATGACTGTTTCAGAGCAATATCTGGACTTAGTATTTTACCACTTTAAAGATTACTTTCTTAAAAGGGTATGGATTTTTTCACATTTAGTAAAATTATTTAACAGTTTAACCATATCAGTTTGAAGTAACGTCAGCCAAGTAGTCCTACATTGGAAGCCAAATTCTGATATATATCTTCATCCTTTTTCAGAGCTTATTTATTGCAGTTTATGTGAACTGAGCAAGAATGCAAGTTGGGTAAAAACTAAACAAATGCTTTTGGTGTTGGTTTCGTAATAAAAACAAGACTGATAGAACACTCTTTTTCCATTTTGAACAGACTGAAAGTACATTGCAAAAAAAGGAATACACACAATTGTTATTAAACATCACAAAAACCTATTAGCAGGAATAAACATGAAAAATCAACAGGAGTTAGGAGTTCTTAAGATTTCAAGGCCAGAGGCAGCCAGCAAAGGTCATACATTTATGCCCATCTGGGGGATCTGGTGTTCCACCAAAGGAGTTTTTAATTCAGTTGGCTCTACAAGTCATCTCTGATAGTTTTGCGAAGCTCAACAATTCAAAACTGCTGATTTGCCTTGTTCGCTGCCATAGTTTGGCTTTTCAATTTAACAACAAATCCTTTAAAAATGTTCATATGAAAATTAGGAGTTCTACAAATATTTTTTCTCAGCTCTTTCTCTCCTGTTTCCCTCAACAAAACCAGCTGCTGGAATCTGAATATAATATAAATAACTGAATATTAAGTATGACAATACTGATCTTTCTAAGGTCAGAAAGCACCATCTTATCTAATTTCATTGTATGAGAGGCTGCTGTGTGAACCTCCCTGCTTAGTTAGCAGGCACTAATTTGGATGTGATAGGTAATACTTAAAATGTCACTGTTAATATTCACCTATTCATTGAAGTGTGAAGTATCCTATACAAGCATTGGCTGGAATAACGGTGGTGTTGAGGAAGGATGAATGCAGAAGGGATAAATGCAGAGGGATAGGTCTTTACAGAGATAGAATGATGACATGATTGATGTAACTCCCTTACAGAGGTTGGCCTCAGCCTTTATAAGTTTGAGACACTTGTCTAGACTGTAAAATACTTCACCAGTAAAGTTCATCAGGGCCATGACTGAATTCTGCCATCAAACAGTACTGATATTTGTTGTTAGGTCTAAGGGCATTTTACAGTTCCCTGCTTTAACATTTACCCAGTGAACCTCCAATTGAACACCTATATTACTAAACTTTACTGTGTGTCCAGATGAAACAAAGAATCACACGCTCGTCTTCAGGCAGGTGAAATCCCACCGAAGCATATTTTGTCTTTAAGACAACACTCCCTTCTGCTCTGGAGAATTTTGAAGATACATCAGTCAAGAAACTTGCCAAAACATTATTACTTTGAAAGGCTCTCTGAGCCAGCCAAGTAACGCTGTCTGTGTGCATGTGTATTTAAAAAAAAACCAAAACCTCCAAAACTAAATGTTATGGTTGATCCACATTACCACAGATGTTTGTCTAGTCTTCAAAGGGAGAAAGGTCTGCTTATAAACCTGCTTCTTGTGTGATGAATCATTCTTGTGAACAAAAAGTATTTGTTGACAGTATTTTATGTGTAGCTATGAAGTTGTCAATTTGACCTTGAAAATTACAGTGGTTACTCCCATGATATTTAAGGTGGTAGAACATGGCACACAGAGTTATTTCATTACTACAGCTTTTATTTCTGTAGGCTTGGGAAATACTTTCTTTTTTTTTTTCAGGAGCTGCAGTCTGGAGGATTGCTTAGAAAGGTAATGTTCCTGTGCATGTTGGATGTCTCCAGGAAATCTCTATGGACAAAATCCACGGCTGTACTTTCTACTTCTCAGTGCTTTCCCATTGCTATTTTCATTGCTCAGTATTTATTTAACAGATTTATTTGGTTTGTACACCTTAAACTGGAGACTGAAGATAAAAGGTTTTAAAGAAAGTAGGGTTTTTTTATGTTTCCATCCCCTCCACTTGCCCCATTTCTCTTTTCTTCTGTTCCTTCTTTACATCTTTCTTTTTGTTTTCTGCCTCAAAGAACTCAAATAATGGTACAAGGTTATAGTTGAAAATAATAATCCTAATAGAAAGTAAGTTTTAAAGTGAAGTTAATTTTAAATTGCTACAATAATAAAGAGTATATCATAATCTATAAAGTAGCTACATTTAATTAGGGTGCAATTATCTTTTAACACCATTAAAGATGCTAATGGAAAAACACCGTTTGAGAACCTTTAAAGAAACAAAAAACTGTCTAAGCCATAGTTTACAGCAGGAGAGATTCACCTAATTTGAAAAGGCTTCTACTAGTTCCTCCTTGGGGGAGTAGGGAGGACATGCATGAAAACATGTTATTGTTGTGTAGTAACACCCACATTCAAGTTTTTGGCATGAAACAACACAAGTCTGAACAAAAAGAAAGGAGGATTTTGCTTAACTTAGTGAGCTCAAGGTGGATCAAGACCATGATGTATCTGGACAGTAGAGGCTGCACAAATCTCTTACCACACTTGTATCTAGAGGTAGCTATATATTTTAAAATGTTAATAATTACTCAAGCAGTAAATAGAGAAGGAGCAATCTGAGAAGTGATACTTTAATCATTGTGCTGGCTGGCTTATGATGATGCTAGTACTGTCTCTCTATGGACTTAAAAGGCAGGTTTGTATGGAAAAGGAGAGAAAAATATTGGAAAATCAGAGGTCTTTGGGAAGTGGACTATATGGCAAAAGAGAAAGAGAGAAACATAAAGCTTTCTCTAGGTTTAAGTTTGATGGAACCAGTGCAAAACATGCTGGCAATTCTTGCTCAAAAATCTTCACACAGCAATTAGGATTTAATTTACCTGGGAAATAGCTGGGTGGATTCTGTTGACAAACTGAGAAAGGTCGTTCATAAAAAGCAGAGAGGGTGTTTTCAAAAAGGCAGAAGATCAAGGATAGAAGCCATCAATCCTCTCATTGAACCCATGGAAGTACTCAAACCTGCAGAAAAACTCTGATTTGAACACGTCTGCGTTTTCTTTATGTGAGTCATACTCCAGGAAAAAAGAGAATTGTTTCCTCTGGACACCTACAGACAATGGTTCAGAATGAATTTAGAAAGCCAGAAGTTAGGATGTATGTTTTAATGGCATTGTAGGGAAAACTAGACACAATTTAAAAGCTTTTGCATGATTTCTTAATAACTTATAAATGGGGTTTATTTGTGTAAATCTTCTCATGCTTCAGTGTGCCTTCTCCTAAACCTACAGAAAAGTATATATGTGTAGATAATTAGTAATTATTACTGTCATTCTCCCCTACACAGCAAGTTAATTTACAGGAAAACATTACATTTTTTTGTTCTTTTACTTATCCTTCCAAATGTTGCACTGCACTTGCTTAACCCAATGTTATCTCTGCATCCATAATTAGATTGCTCTTTAGAAACCCATCTGAGGAGATAAAAACATTGAAAATTGTTACAGAAAGGTAGAATGCTTCCCTTAGCATGAGTGTTTCGATGCTTTAATCCACCTGAAAAAAAAAAAAAAAAAAGAAGTAGCCTCCTGATAAGGTATAGAATATAATTTCTTTATTTATTTAGGTAGTTATTTTATGTAAATCCTTCAACAGTTTTGGACAAAGTACATAGCTGGCAATGATAGTGTGCTCCGTTCAAAGGGAAGATTCTCTTTTTAATTCTGTACAAACACGTGACATTTTCCTCAACTGATTGTTTGTAGGAGAAAAATGTTGTAGACTTCAATACAATTCAGTTCCTTTGCAAAATCTTTTTTTTTTGCAATTATTTGAAATGTAATCTGTTTACAATTATGATTGTTCCAGTAGTGACAGTCTTGTTGAGAGACTGTGCTGACACTCCAGAGACCCTAGTTCTGTGACTTTGGAAAAACAATTTTGGTCAATGTTTTCAAAAGTATCTACATCCCTTCCCTGAAGTCAATGGAAACTCAGACCCTAAAGGACTTAGGTAGTTTTGTACCTAATTACTGTGGTATTTTTGTCCATAATATTTTCTTATTCTGAGGATAAAAGACTATTAAACATGAAAAATATAAACTTCCTTCCAGAAATTTCAGGATGTTTAAGTTGGCTGAAATAAGTGCTACAGTAGCCCTGATATATGAAGGTAGTTTTAACAACACGAGTCTTTAGTGATAAATAGAAGTGGGACAATTAATGTCATTACTTTCTAACTTTGGAAAAGTTCCTGCTTTATTGTAGCACCCTGTTCATTTTTTGGAGTTATCAGATAGTTTACATGATTGGTAGTAATGTGGATCAATACATATGGTTGTATTAATGGTAGTAAACTTTAGGAGACAGGAACAGATAAAAATAACTGTTTGATTTGGATCCTAGGAAAGAAAGTCAAATACAAACATGAACCATTCTATATGAAAAGGATCAAAGGAAGGTGAAAAGCTCTCTGACATGCCTGCCCAAGGGAGCTGCAAGTGCGCTAGATCTTGCTTTTTTCACCACCCCCTTGTATCTGTTCTCATCGGACGAATACCTGCCGCTGCATTAAGTGCATGCCTCCTGTGGCGCTAGGGGATGTGCCCTACTAACCTCTTTCCCACAGGGATTTTACTCTGAAGGCAAGTTGGCAGGTAGGAGAGCCACTCTTCCTTGCCTTCACAGAACAGCAGAGTGACATAGTGCTTTGCCTCTCCAAACCACAGTCTGTTACCCTGCAGGAATTCAGGTATTGTGGAAAACAGCCACTTGGTTGAGACCATGAAACATGCATGGTCATAATACAAATGTTTACAAATATGAACTTTAACTTCTTGATTTATAGACTTGTTCAGATCTGTTCTTAAAAAAGTGGAAAAATGAATGAAATGTAGAGTTCCTTACACTGGAACAAGAAGTAATAATGTATGCAGCATGTCAATGCTTCGAAAGGAGAATGCATTGCAAATTTCTGGGTTGAAAGGAAGATTTTAATTGTTTGGACAAGCACAGATCAGTGTTGCAGGTGAAAACAAAAGTGTAATGTATTGTTAGAGGTAACACAGGTCCATATACATTAGTTTCCAGGGGCTACTGTGATAGAATGAAGAAAATTGCCTCAAAAGGGACGTGTCTAATCCCAGGACAAGACAGCACAAATCTGTCTATGCTTCTGTAATTGTTTGAATCAGTGATGTAATTCAGGAGCACATGTAGTCAAATAGAGTTTGCCTGTTTGTTATACACAAGCAGGTGAGTTTACTCATTATTCATCAAGGTATCTCTCATTTTATGTTTTTACTTTCTGAATTAGTTAAAGTATTCTAAATATTTTAAAACCCTTTTCTCTCAGGGCACTGCAGCATAAATTTTGCTCCCATAGTATAGTCATTGTTTTTAATTGAAAAAAAAAGTTTCTTAGGGAAATAGAGAAATAAAGGAAATACCTTTTTTTTTTTTTTTTCTATTTCTTCTTCATAGCACCTAGTGCAGTAGGGGCTTGATCCTTTACTCATATTGTAGGATTAATCACAGGAAAAAATAACCGATACCCAAACCCACTATAGATTTAAGAAATATTTTAGGTCACAGTCCAGTGTAGGTGGTCTAAAATTCTAACAACCCAATGGAAGTAAAATGCACAATTTGAAGTGTATATATGGTTTTTAAAACCGGAGCAGCTGTAACTGAGATCCTGCTCCTAGAAGCATGGCCTGATCTTGTGGCCATCTTGTGCGTCCGAAGAGCAGAGCTGCCAGGACAACGTCACAGAGTGCGTTTAGCCTCTTATTGTCGGTAGGAGGACATGAGGATAGACAGCGTCACGGCTGAACTCTGCCTCCAAACCAGGCAGACTAGTGAGTGTGTCCTGCATACATTCACAGGCTAACAGGTTGATTGTGTGGGGTTTTATATTCAGCAGAGGCACTTTCTCTTAAAAAGTGAGAACCTTTCTGGATCTAACTGCAGTAACACCCTCCTCACTTCTTTGCGCTACAGTGAAATTCTGCATTGACAGGTTGAACATCCAGCTCTGTTCTGTTATGTTCTTTTGACACAGCAGCTAAAATTACTAATTATTAGAGTTCAGAGATTTAGGACTAAAAGTAGAAATAATCGTGGATGCAGAATTTGTATTTTATTTGCTGTAGTCTGTTGATTTCACTGCCTAAATCTTCTTCTTGTCCAAAGCAAAACATTGTGATTTGAAATTTCTGCTCACTATCCTCCCGTTACAACTTTTTTTTTTTTTTTCCTATAAATTGTAGCAGGTAGGGGGAGACAGGCTAGTCTCTGGGATCTATGGTCAGTCGCTTATGTTCATACGTAAGTCATAATAATCAGGTAACCCCATGCAATGATACCAAAGCAGCTGCAGTAAAAAATCAGGGGAACTGTCTGGCCACACTCAGCTGCTTTTTCACCTCAGCAGAATGGAAGCTGAATATCTGCTGAACAGCTGTGACCTAATGGGCACATGAACATTAATTTATATACAAACACATTAATTGGCCTGTGACAGCTGGCAACAAAGATGCTCTCCAAAACATGCCTGTTTCTCCCATTATCCCCCAAAGTTTTTGTCAGTATTTTTATATATTTATGTTAAATATTGTGCTCTTCTTTAGCCAAAGAACAGGCATAATATAGAACCTGTTAGAAAAAGGTATGAAAATTACACCAGATGGACAATTTTTTTTCCCATATACGTTCTCTAAAAGTATTTCTTGAACAGGTGTCTAGATAACTCTCCAAAAAAGAAAATACTTCTAGCATTGTTGTATGAAGTGTTCTTTATATTTATAGCTATGTTATATATATAAACTTTGTGCCTGTAAACTACATTTCATAGAATCATAGAATGGTTTACATTGGATTTATATTTTATAAATATTAAGTTGCCACTTCAATGCAACTTAAACATTTAAGCTCTCCTATAATTAATACCATTTTTGAGAACACAGCAATGAACTAACTTTCTTATTCCTCAGTCAGAAGTTTGTAGCTTTCATTTAATGGAACCCTTTAGAACGAGAAACATATAACTTTTTCTTTTCTTTGAAAGTAGAAGCTTATACGCCTCTCTTTCTTAAACCCTCTTTCAATAAAAGTTTAACATAGGATTTTTAATGAAGAAATCCTTCTTGTGGTTTTGTTGCTTTACAATCCTTTACTTTGGTTAAGGGAACTACGGGGTATGGGTATGGGAATTGTAAGGTTACAGTGCCATGGTATTGTTACAGGCTTCACGCGCTGCACTTTCCACCTGAGAGAATTTCAAGGTAGCATTTGCACAACAGTAAAATCGCAAACACATCAGAAACCAGAGTGGAATGAATGCAGAACTGAAGGAGACCCTAATATCCCAGAGAGCAAGACTCTCTTAGTGTAAGGGAAAATGAGATTGTACTGTCAAAGACATCAGGAAAGGAATATCGAATGTGTTTTCTTGGCTTGGCAAATGCTCATCAGGTGATTAAATTGTCTGGGTGAAGTGAGTATACAGAAACGTGCGGGTAACCTTCAGTTCTAGGCAGGTTTTCTTTAGTTCCCCCAGAAGACATAATATTCTAACACCTCTATTTTTTTTCCTACTCTGTAATTTCTGCTCTGGACATCTTAGGCTGAATGGTCTCTTGTCACTGCCAGGCAGGTAAAAAATATTTGTGTGTGTCTCATATGTAACACCAGCTGAAGCCTGAGTCAAAAGCTTTGTGAAAACCGAAGGTGAAGTGGGAATCGCTGATACGATGTGATGTTTTAGATCTTATGCTAAAACTGACAGAAAGGAAATACCTGTTCAGGAGGAAATTCGGAGTCTGTCGTTTTTCTTTTCCTCCTTTATTAAGTGTATTATTTGAGTCAGTTCAAAGCAATACTAAGCTTCCAGTGTCTTCAGCTCTCACAATTTTCTAGAAGCTTCCTGATGTTATATGTTTATCTTAAATTCACAAGTACTGTGATGTGGAATAATCTTGACCTCTTTTTACTTTGTTTTTTCTTTAATTCTTAATGAAAGCTTTTAGGCCTAATATCAACAGAGTGAAGGGTGACCTCTATGTACACCGAATGCTGAGAATGAGAAATCATCGGGGAAAAGAAGAGAGAAAAAAAAAAAAAGAAGAAGAAAACCCCAAACTATATCACCTTATTAGAATCACACGGCTTGTAAGATAAAACGTCTTTTGAGGCGGCTGCTGCTAATGAACGGTGTGTGAATATCAGAGTCTGACTTCTTGCAATTTCAGTTTGAATTTATACAGGCGAGGTTCGGGATTCAACAGACAAACATGGATCCTGCACGTACCCTGCTGTGATTTCATAATGCCCCTGCGGTGGAAGTGGTCAGCTTTGTGCATGCTGTGCCTCATCAAGCGCGTTCATAAGCATTCTGCTCAACACGTTATTGCTGATTGGGCACAGAAACTGCATTTACATATTGATTGCAGGAGGTAGCATCGTTCCTCCTAATATATCTATTGTTCTCGTTGACGGTTCTATCATTTCTTTTTCAAGCAGAGATATTTTCCCCACAATGTTGTTTTATTTACAAATTTTATGATGACTCTGTTTTATTGATCTCCTCTTTCATGTGGTCTCTTCATTGCCTTTGTTATTTTACAGTGAAAATACTGTAATATAATGAAACAATACTAATAAATAACAAAAATTATTGCCTATAAAAGAAAGAAGGAATGAGTACAGCTTTGTAACTCTGAATGCAGCAGGTTTGTTTACAGATTTTATCAATAGGTAGGTCTAAGACGTTGTTTCTTCTGAAGATACGCATACCGGAGTCTTCCTCTACCTATCTCCCAAGATACCTGCCTCCTGCAAAGCAGAATAGTAAATGTGTCCTTATTTCTTGCTCTTGTATCTGTACTGGGTGCGGGTGCCCCGGTGGGGGCAGTGGCTGCCGGGCGCTGCCGGGCGGCCCCTGCGCGTGCGGTGCGGCGCTGCCCCGCGCCGGACACAGCCGGTTCCCGCCGGCTCCAACGGCCCCACCGCAGGGCACAGCTGAGCCCCTCAGCCACGGGCGGGCGCCGCGGGGAAAGCCTGTGTCAGAAAGGGCAAAACGCCGCCCGGCAGCCAGGGCTGAGGGAAACCGGGTGAGAAACAGCCCTGCCAGCCCCGAGGGGAGAGCGGGAGGAGGGCGGGAGGGGCTCCAGGCGCCCCCGCAGAGGTGCCCCGGCGGCCCCGGCAGGGAGAGGCCCCGGCGGGGCGGGTGGACGTGCCCTGATGGAAGCTGCAGCCCACGGAGAGCCCACGCTGGAGCAAGCTTATCCTTAGGGACTGCAGCCCCGGGGAAGGGCCCGGGCTGGAGCAGGGCAGCAGCGAGAGGAGGCGGCAGCGGCAGAGAGGAGCTGCCGTGGACTGACCGCAGTCCACCCATTGCCCGTCCCCTGTGCCACGTGGGGTCGAGGAGTCGGGGACAGAGCAATGAAGTTGAAGGTGGGAAGGAAGGGGGCATGGGGAGGAAGGGGTTTCAGTTTTTGTCTTTTTTTCTCACCATCTGACTCTACTTTACTTGGCAGTAGATCAAATTATTTTCCCCACGCTGAGTCTGTTTTGCCCATGACAGTAATTGGTAAGGGTCCTTGTCTTTATTGTGGCCCACGAGCTTTTCCATCTTTTTTGTCTTCCTGTTTAGCTGAGGAGGGGCAGTGAGAGAGCGGCTGTGTGGGCACATGGCAGCCAGCCAAAACCAACCTGCCGCAGTTAGATTTCTCGGGATGATGATGAGGATTACCCTTGTGAGTACACAGGCAGGGCAGGAATAGGGTTTGGAATGACATAACGACTTAAGGATTACACCTGTTTACAAATTTAAATATTCTTTTAATTCACGATGAAGATACATTTTATTCCATGAGTGTTGAGTTTTACCAATTTGCTGTTCATGAGATAGCAGTTAATATTTTAAGAACTGAATGAAGACTAGAAATAGAAATACTCCTGAAATTTTCTCTTTGAAAAGGAAAATCACTTTTTTTTTGAGATGTACAACACAGCAACAGAGAACAGGCACAGAAATCTCTGGAAATGTAAAAAATGCCCTGTGGAAGGTAACTGTCCCTTCAGACTACTAGGTCCTATATATTCATTTTTTCTCTGTGGCAGTGTTGCTTTCCACTTGTTCTTCTCCTTGGATATACAGACTTGAGACAAAACAGAGAGGTTGTGGCACTTGCTGTTTGCAAACCAGTACCATTAGTCTGTGCTTCCTTACCCATGCCTTGCCATGCCATGCCATGCCATGCCATGCCATCCCATGCCATCCCATCCCATCCCATGCCATCCCATCCCATGCTTTTCAGACCAAAGCCTTCAGGGTAGTCCTGCAGGTTCCCCTTGGAGGACTCCGGGCTGCTTCCCTCCTACTGTCAGAAAGGGTCCCCAGGTGTCATTTGCCAGCTTTTTTTAATCCTTTCATGGATTCTTCTCCAGCATCTAGCTCATATTTTTGAAATGCTGCTTATGTATTTGGATCAAAATCTTCCTTTAACTTTGAATTTTTTTGCCATATATCATTTCAGTATATTTTGCTTACGTTCTGCTGAGTACTTTGTTATATTTTCTGCAGGCAATGCACATACAATCCTTGCACGTGTAAGTGCAAGGTATATTCTGATAAGCGCTATCCCTCTGCATGCACGCTATTGTGCAATACTCTGCAATCACATGGTTGAACATGTCCTTCAAACCTCTCTGGTTTCTTGCAGAAAAACCTGCCTCTCCAGGGCAACCCCTTGTCCCTATGACGCTGGCTGGGGAACAGGGCTTGGAGAGGAAAATCTGTGAGGGTAGGATTACGGGTAGGATTATGCATTTTTTTCTCTTGCTCTGTATTCACATAACTACTATGTACTTTCTTAATTTGCTTGTTAATTGGCAGAGGGCGAACAGGCTCTGTTTTGAGGATTTATTTCAGCAGAACAGCTGATGTTCCTTGTTTTAAAAAGAAAAACAAAACACCTTTCTATATGACTTACGGGAAATTGTTACAATAAACAAGTCCCTTAGAGTATCAGAAACACTGAAACACAAGCTTCTAAGGGAAAATGAAGATGATTTTATTTATTACAGAATAGAAATTAGGCAGAGGTTTTCATGTAAGTTACTTCTGCATAACCAACTCAGACTACCTTTCTTCTTGTTTTGTTTTGTATTAACATAAGAAAAAGTGTGTAAAAAGCTTTGTTAGTCCTGCTGTGGGCTGAAATGAACACTCTGGGTCAGATGTGGCCAGAGGTTTAATTAAGGTTGCTGTTTAAGCCACTTATTAAGGTTTTTCACAGTTAAAATGGAAATTCTGTTGAACATGATCACTAGCAGTGTCCATTGCTGAAGTCTTTTATCAGTGAGAGATTTACTGCATTGATTTTCTGTGCAAGTCCTGTTTCTCTGCTCTCTCATGTGATCTCTTTCTAAAGAAAAACAATCTGCTTCATATCTTCCTTGCTGATATTTTTATACAAAATAAATTATCAAATCTTGGTGAACTTTATTTTACCTTACTTCATATTTTCCATAATAAGATGCCAACATGCTATCAAATAATGCACTAAAGCAGATGGCCCGTATTTAAGGTACTTGGTACGCCACTGTGATAATTTTTGAAAAGCAGTAAACATTTCATAAAAGATCAGTTGCTCTTGTAGGGGAATTGTAACAAAGATTTTCAGGACCAATACCAGTAGCATTCAGAAGGACTTTAATGACAGTTATCTTTTTTACGGGTCTCCAACCTGTTGAGAGGGAAAAGCAACATTTTTGTTTCATATTTGTTAAAGAAAACAAGTAGGATTCAATCTGGAAAAAGACTAAGAGGGAAAATAAGTAAAAGACTGGAAATGGTGGGGCTTGTTGTCATGTCTTCGAGACCCCTGTGCTTTGAGTAGAACAGCCTAGACTTTCTTAGCATGCACTTTCCAAAATCAACCAAGAGGCTTTCAAACAATACAAAAGAAGAAAAAATAAAAATTTAAACGGGAGTATTTACATTCTAAATAGCAAAAGCTCAAAGTGACCAGGTCAGAAGAGAAATACAAAGGGTTTCTGTTAACTCTTTCTTGCCCACTATGTCTGTTCTCTGTAACTTGGTGTCAGCCAGCCAGTAGCTTCTTGAGTTGCAACCAACTGTGCTCAGCGCACTCTGGCCTCAGAAAATTTTCTTTTCTGACATCCATGAAGACAGACTGTCTGTTTCTGCACCTTTATGTGGTCTTTCAATCTGTCCTTAAGCTGCAAGTTCCTGGCACTGGGTTATGGCTCTGTTCCTGACCCCCACAGCCTCCCCAGTATGGCTGGCCTGCAGGCAAGGAGAAGATAGAAAGGCAGACCTCTGTCAAAGGGGTCTACCTCACCTCACCTCACCTCACCCAAATCATTCCGGCATTCTTTAGGGACATCATAGCTTTAGTTATAATCATGTAAAAGTAAAAAAGTTGTGTCTCAGTGTGGAGGAATGAGAAGGAATCAAGGAATCATACTGTTTGGTGAAAGAGAAGAATGTTTGAATGAGGAAAGTAGGATTTAATTAAGAGACAAAAAAGGTGGCACAAAAAATCCTATGATTTGAATCCTTGAACATCCACACTTGAAAGCCTTTTTTTTTTTTGGTTCCTCCTCAACATGCAATGTCACTTTGGTGTAACAATGCAGGAGAACTTGAGAGGATGGTGTTGTTTTGGTTTGGGGTTTGTGTGCTTGCTGCTTTTTCCCTCTGAAGCAATGGTGACTGCCCTAGATACAGATAGGGTGCTGTAATTAGGTGGGCACTTCCAGATTTCTGTTTATAATCTTTGCTTTCCATGCATATCATTACAACTTCTGGCATGCCATGATAAATGCCAGTGGTCCTTTCCAATCAGAGCTGAGACTGTTCTTAAAATGAGGAAGAATTTCTGTTTCTACCATGTTTGGCACTATTTGTATAAAACACGCATCTTTTTATGAAATACAAGGTATTATTCCAAGTGCAGTTATAGGCACTTTTTTTTCATAGGACTAAAATTCTGCCATGTTGGAAGATGTGGCATAATCCTGAATAGAAATGAAGTGGAGAAAACTCAGTCCTCTAGCTATATGGGAGCTTTTCCTCTTTCACATGAGTTTTAAAAATTAAATATGAAGAATGACTTATTTTTTCCCTGTTTAAGTCTTGGAAATGTTAGGTGCTGTAGTAGTAATCTGAGGAGACCGAAAAAAAACCATCATCTTTCTGTACTCATTTTCTTTGATGTAGGTCATCACATCATATTGAAAGACACAGTTCAACGTGAAGGACAAAGGTACTTTTTTCCCAGTATAGCTCTGAGAATCTCAGGTCCAGCTAAGTCTGCAAACTGCCACTCAGATTCTTTTCTTGACTCTTAATGTTTTCTACCTGGATAATATTTTATAATAGATTAAAAACCTACTACAGGGTTGAATGTGAACGATGATGTTAGGGGAAAGAGAATCAGAGATACATTTAGCAGCATCTCTTTTGGAATGACAAAAGAAATAAGCATGAGGTCTAAAAATAAGAGTGAAAAGATTTCTAATGAAACTGTATGATCTATCTCATAAGACATACATGAACTCTCTTTGACATTAAAGCCACAGGAATTTACACAGGAATGTTAAAGAGAGTTCCTTTAAAATCTGGGCATGATGTGTCACATTAAGCGCATCTCAGTGTCACATTTTATTGGTATCAACTGAGGGCAAAAGTGCATATACTAGGTAGAATAAATTACTACGTAGTTGCAAGGGACCTAGTGCTGCTGCTGCTGCCGATGATGATTATTATCATTATTATAATTACAAGCTTTGCCCAAGCATCTTAGTTTACTCATGATTTATGGTGCTTCCTCTTTTTATTTTCTTCAGGGGTAAGGAGGACATATAGAAGATTGGAGGCTATTACTAGAAGTTTATACTGACAGCATATCATGAATGGTAGATATAACATTGGCAGAGAAGTGCCATTGCTACAATGTTGATTTCCATATTTTAGTATTACGGACATGAACATTCAAGTTACTGTACATTATGGTCTTAATCTATTAGCGAATCTCCTACACCTACTTTCTGAAATAAAGAATATGTTGTAGCTGATCAAGTTGTTTTGGTTCCCTATAGCCAAGCATTCTTGCTGTTTTATAGCTAGATTGTATAAAGATACGATATGTTATTTGACATACAGTCTCAAGCTACACTCACCAGAAAACACTGTTGTTAGATTTCTCTCTCATTAAAGGTTATTTCTTTTTAGTGTTATCCACTGAGTATGCTGGCTTTGGAGAAACATCCAAAGGGGACCTCGGGGATTGTCTTCTCTACTGTTAACCATTGTGGAATAGCTTCAAAATCCAAGTTTGCATTGCATCCATCTTCATTAGCTTTTTCTGTTAATATAGTTTCACAAATCTCTGTGGAGCTACTCCTGGTCTGCCCCGATACGCTTGAAGAAAAATGGGTCAATTACTTCATACATGTTTTTGTATACTTAGAGGTATCTGATAAGCCTAAGATAGTCATGCTTATTTCTTATTTTTGACCTTTTGTAAGGTGATCTTAGTCCTTAACTTGTACAACACTATAAAAAAGGCAGGTGCTAGGAAACTGCACTAAAAGTTGAGGGAAGAGGCCAGTTGCTTTTAAAATGTGTTTGTAGGAAGAAGCCAACATGAATAAAATATATCTACAGTTCATCTTAAGAATGGATGTCAAAGGCATTCCCACAAAAACATGTCAAGGAGCCTACTGAAATGATGTTTTTTATTAAAAAGGAGAAAGAAGTGGTCCTAAGTCACAGAAAACATGGCTTCATTGAGACTTAAAATTGCCCTGAAAGCAAAGGTACAGCATCTGATGAATAAAATAAAATCTGATTCAAAGAGCTGTTTATGTGGCTTGTTCTCAGCAGTTGTCAGTCCTGAATAATGGCAGTAAATTTTCTCGAAAGTAATAATGACACAAGTTTTCCACAAGGCAGTGTGATACAGTTAAGATGGCTGTTTATTCTCTTAGTGCTTGATCTTCCACAGCTGTAGTCGACAGCAGATCAGACATATTTGCTATAGCTATGTCAATTTAAGTGACAGTAGTGGAAATTTAAAATCTCGAGAGAGTATCTTCTTGTTTTGATGGTTTCTTACGCGTTTTCAGCACCTGCTGGTGTAGCTGGCAGAAGTAAGCCAGTGCTCTTTGCAATCAAAAAAGGGACATGAAGGTAGAGAACATTGCCATAACTTGAGCTGTTCTTTCCTCTCCCAGTCTGCAGTGATGGAACACTCAGTAGCCCTTTCACGTGTTTTTAAAAGGAATATCTTGCTGTTACATTGATTTTCCTGGATAAAAAGTCATCCTAACTCTGAACTTTTGAGCTTGTCATTAAACTCCTACTCAGGTTTAACTAATTCCATGTTGTCAACAAGCATGCCCCAATAGTGTTCTCTTTTTAGTTTTAGAATATCATACAGTATAAACATACGTCAGCTAATATGGATTTAGCTGCTAAACTCCTGTTGGATGCACAGCCTAATGAAGTTTTGTTGACCTGTTGTCACTTCAGTGCTTCGTGGCTCAGCTACCCACTTATAAAATAGGAGAAAAGATAGCGATGTTATGAAACATATGTAAGAACAGGTTACTATTATTATTTCCCACAAGGCCCCAGATCACATACTATGATATGTGATCATATTCCTACAACACTGTACTCCGTGCTGTTCCCTTTATTTTTTGCTCGCTGTATTACATTCAACATACACTTTAGAAGCCCAGGATCACCCAGCATGGCGTAATATTTAATGAAAAATAGGCAATGACCAATGTTACTTTACTGCTTCTGTTGTTCAGTATCAGCCATCATACTCTTTATATGACTTAACAAAGCAAGTGCATTTAACTTATGGTGTATTGAACATATACAACAGTTTTGTTCATTTCTTACATACACTGAATGCAAGCTGTATGCCATCAATAATGTTTTTTGCAAACACTCTGAATTCCCTCTTTATTTGTGGAGTTTGAACCAGCCAGCAGATGGAGAGATGACAAACCAAGTCATATGATGCCTCTGTACATAAAGAGTTTGCTGATTCACAGTCTCAATTGATTTCATCTCAGTCAGGTGCAGGAACAGCTGAAATGTTTTTATTTCAGAAAGTTTCAGTCTTGCAACATATTATCTGGCAGTAATAATATTTTTTTTCCTGGATATGGGGTTTGTTTGTTTTAAAAATAAAGTTGCTGACAGCCTACGATGTCCACAGAACAGTATATGGAGAAATAAAAGAAACCCAAAGCTCTCCACGCATCTTAACCCATGGTAATCTGATTATCTAAAGCCATTGTGAGACAGTTAAAAAACAAATCAAACAAACAAATAAAACACACTTTCCCACCTTTTTCCTATATGTGGTGTCCGGGTTTGAGAGCATCTGTCATTTGTCTCAGTGGCCAGTCCGGCCCAAACCGCGATTTGTATGTACTTCCATGCTTTTAAGAATCAAATCAAGAATCTACTGATAGAGTTTAGGGGATTTGCCATTTACTCAGGTAATTTTCCTGACAGGACTTATTGCCCACATCCCTCATCAGCTAGAAATAGAAATGTATGACTTGTCTATTGTACCAGACTTCAGTCCATCAAGAATACAATTTAATTTCTAACAGGAATTAGTGCTGGATAATCCTGAAAGCTTCTTCCCTCTTGGTCAATACCCCTTTTTGTAAATCAATAGTACATGAATTAATAACCTGAAGTAATTCTTTAAGTAGAGCTTGGAGTGAAGTCTAACCTAGCTCATGAATGTGTAAGATTGGGTTACATTTGGAAACAGGTAAATGACTTCTTTTATTTCCAGAATGACAATTATAAACCAATAAAAAAACCTTCATTGTAGTTGAAACTAAAATGAGTACACTGTCTATTTTAGTGTAAATTTTAGCATAGAAGCCAAGTCAAGTAAAAAGCTAGCTGTCAAAAGTATAGCTGCTCATCCCTGTTCTCTAAAACACAGACCAAAAAAAAAAATGTTTTACATCGGTATAACAGTATGGAAAAGTACTCGGTGTCCCCTAATAGGCTGGCTGGTCTAAGGCCCGAGATAAACACTAGCCGCACTAACAGCATGCGTAGTGTGAGCGAGCACTTTGCGCGCTCACAGCCACAGGCTGCCACGTGGGGGCTTACAAGCATAAGAACCTGGAAAGGTCCTTAGTCCTGCAGCGTTCTGAAAATGGCAGGTACTCGTAGCCCAGTAATGAAAAAGAGGAGACAGGACCATTTAGCTCTTAAAAATGTTTTATTTATAGGGAAACTGGAAAGCACAAGTTAACTGCCTCTCAACTTGGCTGTAAAGAGCACATCAGAGCTTACTAGCTGAGATGTCTACTGAGCAGCCAGCAGCAATGGTGGCTTTTAATGAAACTGTAAAGCAATTTAAGTTAGTGGCATCTGAAAATAAGTGACATTTCCACATAAAAGTGTTCCCTAAGACAACGTACGGGAATGAATAATGGTGATAATAAATCTGCTTCAGAGGCAGAGAGGCAGAGGCAGAGGTAGTTATTTCTGGCCAAGTAAGCAGCTCTTAACTTTCTTTCCGATACAAACCATCTTCCATTCATATGTATGACCAACCCTCTGTTCTAAGTGATACATTATTGAAAATTATTAATTCAGGGAAGTATTTTTTTTTAAGAGAAGGAGAGGCCTGGCTGTGAGACAGAAATGTCTGTGGAACATTTGGAAGTTACTAGTATCAAAACAATTGATTTTCTGCCTATAATTAATTTTTTATCAGCTTATCATAAATGTATGCTACTGGGAAGCTTATGACAAACCCCGTTTTGTTTTAGTGTTTGTTCAGTCACAATCTGTATAGAAGTTGTCTGAGGAAAGTGGAAAACTAAAGCACAAAAGTTTTTCTTCTTTCTCTTGTCCTTTTCAGAGCACCAAAACAGGTTGCTCTTAACTTCTAACTCTCCCACCAAGCTATCTTTGCTAGCATGTTCACCATGTGAATTTACTGAGTTCTGTAAAAAGGGAGCAGGTAGTTATTTTCCAAGATGCATTAGCTGAGGAAGAGTTTAAAACTAGCTAAAAGTCAAAAGACAATATTTCACATAGAGGAAGGTATTTAATTCATGGTTAGTAATCTTTTTATTTATTGGGGAGAAGGTAGTAAATATTGTGAAACATGTATGAAGAACCTCCATCAGAAATACGTAACTGGAGTTAACCCTGCTTTGGGGAAACAGAGAAGCTTGGTGATTTTTTTATTTCCTCCCACCCTGTTTCTCTGTGATTTTAGGAACCTGGAATCAAGCTTCAAGGGCTGTGGCATTGTGGTACTTTCTCCATTATTTGCCCTTCTAAGTTTTGTGGAACTAAGTAGGTGATGCCTATGTGTCCTAGTCCTTGTGTCGTTATAAAGACAGAGAACAGACAGCAAAAGTTATAGCAGGTCATAAAAATACTTCCATAATCTATTTTAATCATCCAAAACACTGAAGCTTGCAGGGAAATAATTGCAGCATTTTAAACTACTCTGGTAGAATAGTGTATGCTCTCTAAATAAAGTGATATAAAGCACAACCAATATCTTTCCCTAGAGTAGATTTTCCAGCGCTTTGCCCAATCTTGTTTTAATGACTAATGTTAATGAAAATACCAAAGGGAAATGGTAAACTTGACAGGAAAGATTCATTATACAGAATACAGAAAGCAAGATGAGAGCTTACAGGAAACAACATTCTTGGTTTATCACTATTAAACAAGTAATTAAAAAACTTTGGGTGAGTTTTCACCACAACAGGAGAATCCAAGTACTTCCAAATTTCCTTTCCTGAGAAGAATGTTTAGGGGTAAATAGTTTGGGATTTCTATGGCAGTGTTTTTGAGGGGAAATTGACATGAAACCTCATCTTATGTATACAAGAAGATCCAGGAGCTGACATTTATAAGCTTTTTTTTTTACAAAACCCCCAAACATCTATCACAAGATCAAAAGAGAGGCACAGAAATGTGAGGATGTTCAAATGACGTAAATTTGATAAAACTTTTATTAAAGGAATGGTTTTAAACTGTGCCCGTAATATGGCAATAAAAGAAATAAAAATGGAATCATCTGAGAGAATTGCATCTTGTAAGTCTAGTTCTGTGTGCATTTTTGCTTGACTGAAAAGATGAAGCCACATTTCTAGGAGGAACGTAATCATTTCATGCTAATAAGTCACAATTCTGAGTCCTTATGTTCATAATTGAAGCCAATAGTTTAATGGCCATATGTTGGCTTACACATCAAAGCTAGTTGTTGCATGGTGTAGTGGTGGTGCTGGGATACAGCAGAAAGCTGAAGCAAAAATTGATGTTAAGTAGCCAACATTTCCCTAGATAGAAGACCAAATGGCAGGGTGATGCAGATGTAATTATAATAAATGAGCCCTACTCAAACACAGTTTCTTTGACCAGGGTGTGCAAGTCGTGTCCCTCCTTCTACTTTTACAGTTATGCAAGTGGAGATCTAGAAAAAGAAATTATTAAAATGGGATGAAAATATAATGTAATGCCTGTATACAGAATTCTGACATCCTTCTCCAGCTTCCCAAATCCCGACTCACTTACTCAGCATCATCCTATAGGTGTGTGAAAACAATGAATTCTTCTTGGGGTTTTTTATATCAAATAACCTCCAACATCAGCATTTCTGCTCCTACATGTGTCCTGCATGCCTCAATCTTGACAGTATTATATAGCTTCCTACCTGTTTTATTTCTAGACAATAACAAGACCTGGAAACAACGTATTCTTCCAGCTATTTCCCTCAAAGCATTTGATTTGGTACTTTCAAAACATACAAAGGTACCTGATATGCACCTCTGTGTACTTGTCCCAAGTACCTGTGCAGGAAAAGTTTCAGACTCCTCGTCAGCTCTTTCTTCTTTTCATTTTGATGTGGGCTTTTCAGGCAGCATTAGTTTTACAGGGAGCTGAGGAGTGTGACTATGCTTCAGTGAATATTCATGGTACAACTACATGCCTACTTTTCAGCTTTTGTAGTGCCTACATTTTAAGAGTCCAAACAGATGCTATAGTTCTGACCTCTGTTGAGATCTGCTATGATCCTGTTTCTTATGTTTTGCTTCCCCAGTGTAACTGTAAACAGTCACCTGAGAGAAAGCATAAGCAAATGTAGGGAATGGGAATATTTGCTGTGGCCTTTCTTACCATTGCTGTGGCCACTGAATACTTAAAAATCAGTAATAGTTTATTATTATTCTATAAAGAGCACAAAGAATAATTTGGCTAGAGTGAAATACTTTGAAGAAAAAATTAGAACAATTTTGAAATTAACATTTGACCTTGTTTGTCTATCGCTGTAATTTTGTGAAAACAATAACTGGACTGAGGCATCTCACTCAGGTCTGCCCTTAATGTTTTTCCAGTATATGAAATAGTCTAGTGCAGGCTCCACACATCCCTGCATTCAGTTTGTGCTCTGTCCACCCTGTCTGTGTAAAATGTTTTGGTTTTGAAGCAAACATTTCACACAGGCAAGACTTTGATTCAGGGCAATAGCCTTTGTCACAATTTTGCTGTTTCCCTCTTTCCTTCCTGTGCCCACCCCATCTTTGTCTCTTGATGCGTCTAGCAGAGAACAAGGAAAAGCAGATACAAGAAACTCTTCTGCCTTTAGTGACAAAATTAGATTTATCAAAAAATAATTCAGTCTGCACATAGTTCAGTTTTGAGTCTAAGCACTCAAGATCTCATTTTTATCCAAATGAGTTCCTCTGTATAGTTTATATTCTTGCTGAATTTCCTATTGCTCAAGTGCATGAATACTGAATTACGGGAAATACTGACACAAATGTTTGCCATGAGTACTTGGCCTTGTAATTGATATAGAAGTTACTGTTATATTTAATGTTACCTTTTCTATCTTTTGTTAATAACAGGCGTAACCCAATGACAAAGTTGTCTTAAGAATTGTTTGACAGCATAATATAAACTTTTTTCTTTTCCTTTTTAACAGGGTGTTTCAGCATAGGGTCATCAAAAATCTGAATTATTTCTTCTCTGATGGACTAAAACTTTACCTGCTTTCTTAAAACCCTTTCTCAGCACCTGCTGTGATGGATGGGTGAAAGGAGAAATTTGTTAACTTTCTGCGCAAAGAATAGCACTTTACTCAAGTCTTTAGAGACTCATTTATATGAATCTAATTGTTTTGTTATAGCCTTGTCCTTATGCTCTGCTGTGTGAATGCTTCAAAATGTAATCTCATTGTCTGGAAACACAAATCAATACAAAAGGAAGCGAAGCAGCTAATATGTGAAAGGAAGAATTTTTCAAGTTAGAAATTAGCATGTCATCTTTCCATTTGCCATATTAGAACTAAATTATATTTATGTAAAATATATTTACCATCTCTTTAGTCCATTAATATCCATTTAATAATAAATAAAAGTCAGATTCATTGTGGTAGTTCAGTAGGACTTTTTAATCTCTCCTACCTGAAGGTTTTTAAATAATGTAGCATTTAGAATGATGTGCAAATTATATGTACAGATGTCTTTGAGCTATTTGTATTTTAAAATTAGACTTACCTTCACAAAGAAACACAAGACCCTAGTCTGTCATCTTCTTGACCAAAATACTTCCAGTATTAAATGATTCAGTAGAAGAAATCTCATGGTGGACCGTTAGCATGTAATCTGTCCCTAAAGGACATGATGGCAGTTGTTATTTTTACCTGTAAAAAAGATCTAAATTTCCTATGTTGGAATGCTGGAGTGTCCGCCTTAGATTTAGGAAAGCTGCACTTACACTCCTGCTATGACAGACTTTGCACCAAAAAAAAAAAAAACAGGTAAAAAGGATCTGGCCATATAGCATCATTTCCTCTCTTGATTAAGTGGATGCAACTACAGAAGAGGTTGTGGGCAGGTGATGTGCTGTGTGTGGTATGGTACAGAGGCAGCTGGAAATGCCACACTGATGCATTCTTACTCATCGTACCTCTCTCAGACTCCGGCGGCTTCATCCCACACAGGATGCCTGCCCCTGAACTCTTTCAGATACAGGCACCCACACATTGCATTTCTCCCAAAATATGCCTCATCCTTCTGCGTTATGCACCTGTTCAATAGCTGAACTTTTGATGGCATTCAAGGTGGGTAAGCTGTTTGTCCTCTGTCTGCTTGGTCATGCAGATGCATGATATAATTAATCCATCTGATGAATGAATTCCTGCACTACCCACAGTGCTCCCCAACCCTTTAGCAAGAGGTGGACTCGCTACCACTACGTCTGTGTTTCTCCTGTCTACCAGACCACAAAAGAAAGGGGGGGCTAAAACACAATGTGTTCTTTAACCTACAGTCCATGTGTCAGCATTGCTGGTCGTAGGATGCCTGCAGCTGAGATGAGGCACTTTTACTGGTTTCTAAGGACCGTCGTGTTCAGCCAGCACTGGCACTGAACGATTAAGGTGTTTGGCTTCTCAGTCCCAGTGGCTGAATTGCTTGCTCAGTTGTTGGATGCATAACACTATTGACATCTTGACAGATGCTTGTGGGTTTCCCTTGACAAAGGCCACAGTCAGGTGTTGAAATCCTTGGGGTATCTAGTTTTGTGGCTTTTTGCACGAGTCCCCACCTGCAGAATGGGAGATAACAGCTCTACCCTACCCCGTGAGGTGTTGTATAGATAAACGTGATGCTCCAGCTCCACAGTAGCGGTGGCATATTTAGCCTATGTAAACTTAGTAGCATAGAACTTTAAACAACTTAACCCCCCCACCTTCTGAAAATCTAAATACCCCAAATGGACACAATATCTAATGCTTTTAAGCACCGTGGTTTCTTTGATATCTATGACTGGTGAGTGAGTTCTTTGTCTTTTCAATTTTTAATAACTCTTAAGTAATAAATAATCTGTGGTTTTCCTCTTCACTCCATTGTATATCCTTTTATTTTCATACTAAAATAGAAGGTAAGTAGTATAACTCATATTGGCTTGTCTGTATCCCTGATTATTTTTAAAAACAGTATCATGTCTTGCTTGCAGCAATGAAAATCCTAAATCGAAATCTAATTTTTACTTTTATTGAAATATCTTAATACATCTAATTATTGATGTACCACATAAACTTTTTGATTACAGTCTTCTGATACAGTGGCTTACAGTTTTATTACAGATGAGGAAAGAACAATTTTGTGCTATGTAAAGGCTCCTATATTGTCCAAGATAATTGTCCTCAAAGACAACATGAGTGTAAACACAAGGAAGAGGGGCAATTGCTTTCCTTCTATTGATTTACAGCTGTATCAGCCTCAACTTGTAATCAGCAAAACTTTGCAACTGACAAGTTTAAGTCCGAACTTCTCAGACTTCGTGGTAGGAGATCAGTTAACGTGCAATCTTTCAGCCCCAGTTGCTAAAAGTCCTAATTTCTAGTTGTTAGGAATGCCTGATTTGCATTACATTTAGAGTTTTTTTACATCAGCCTTGAAGTGTTGAGGGGAATTGAATATGATTACATTTCTGCATACTTTAAGGTATCTTTACAGTGTTAGTGAGGCTGTAAAGTGGTCTAGTGTAAACTCAGATGGTGAAATCCTGATTCCTGTCAGGAACAAAACTCACATTGATTTTAATGGAACTAAATTTCACCCAACTTTTAAGGCTGGAAGGGACCATAATAATCATCTAGTCAGAACTACAGCATAATACAAGACAGAATTCCTTCAAGTGTTTCCTACATAAAGTCTATAATTTCTGCTTGAGCTATTACATACCTTTCAGCAACACACAATTTTCATTTAAAGTTCTCAGTGATGAAGAACCAAGTATTTCCCTAGGTAAATAGTCCAAATAGTTGATTAGGTTCACTGATAAAAATATGCACCTAGTCTAATATCAATCATCTAGCTTCCACCTTCAAATATTGGATCTCGTTATGCTTCATTTGTTAAATTAAAGGGCTATTTGCAATCAGAAATCTTCTCATTGTAAGTAATTGTAGTCTGTAATCAAGTCACCTCTTACCCTTTCCCTGGATATACTAGAAACTCTGCAAACCACCTCTTTCAAACCTCAGGTTATTCAAGTAGTGGTTTTTATGAAACATTCTGTTTGTCTGTAGCTTTTTTAAGGTGTGAACACCAGAAAAAAAAAAATATGCACCATTCTAAAAGATGATCTTTATTGCCAGGATAGGGGGAAAAGAAAGGAGAGTAAGTATAACAATTCTCCTATAAATACAGTAGTCTCTAAATGTATCTATTTTATATTAATCTGACTGCCAGGAGTTAAACCAAAGGTGGTTGTTCAGAGATAAGGAGCAAACAATAGCAAAGACATAATGTACGGAGTAAGCATCTGCAAACTACTTGAGATAAGAGTGTCTATGCCCATAGCATGGAAAATAGTTATATACAGCTTGGCATGTTTTACATTTGGCTAATTATTTCCAAAGCTCAGAGTCTAAAATCAAAGAGGACTTAAATGTTAAAAATATTGTTTGGGAAAGACGGTGTGTCGTCAGCGCACTGTGAGTAAAGCACAGACTGAGTAGAAGACCCAAAGTCTACAGCCATTAGTCTCGTTCCCTACATGGAGAGAGGGAAAGTTAGCCATAGCTGAGTCATATAAGATAAAGGTATGAAAATATGCCGCTGGGACTCCGTAGTGTGCTGCATATACACTACACAGTGTGCTGTGTACCCTTTGAGAATTGAAAGCTAGTATCCAGTATGCGGTTTCTGCATCACTTAAACCAGCTGCTTTCAGAGATTCTTGTGGTACAAGGATGCATACGTGCCAAACAGAATGGGTTCTGCTGGTTTGGCACATTTGGTCAACAAGGAAATTGTTTCTGATACCATTTCTTGGAGTAGCTGTAAGGGCAGGAAAGGAGCTCTGTTACACACTTGCAGCCAAAGCACTCTCAGAAGCCGTAAAAAGTGTCCTATATGCTTGTCCTCTGTGACCTTTGTGAGAAGTCTAGTCCTCATTTTCATTGAGTATTTGCTCCTTTATACAACTCTGTGTTTTCAGAGCACTCTGTTACCTTAGCATTACAATGCACCAGGAGTTCATCTTGCGTCAATTATATTTCATTTTCCCAAAAGCCTTTTCAGACTTCCTGCTTTCCAAAATACAGGGTAACCTAACTGGTGAGTGTACTTTTTATTCTTAGTTTTCAAATGTGATTTTATATGTACCTGCACACATAAGATGAATTGAGGCTCTGTTACCAAGTAAGGCATATTCTCTACAAACTTTGCAAGACTGCTTTGTTCTTAGCATTATTTACTATTGATCTGCACAATTTAATGGCATTGCTGTTCTATGTCATTTATCCAGATATCACTAGGTATTGGGACAAAATTTTTCGTCTTTTAAGAAAGGCTCCCTATTCAGCTCTTCAATCTTATCACTATTCATTCCTATAACTTTTTTTTTTTTTTAAAAAACAAAAAGGTGACCAAACATGTACAGAGTACTTTAAACTTCTTGCTAGTTCCTTACTCACTGGTGGGACTATATCTGTAATGTCAGTTAAAATATGACAGCCTTATGATTCTCACGACTGCGTTACACTGTTGGCTCATTCTGTAATCAGCCAGATTAAAATCCATTTTGGTGGTCATCATATGTAAGCAACAACTCTATCAATCTTAACCACCCTTTTAAAGAAACAAAGCTCATATACCTTTCACTCTCATTTGTCTGCAGAATCATGGTGATTCCACAGGAACCTTCTGTGAGGGCCTGGTGTGAGAGAAGGGATACAGATGTGAGTGTCATTTACACTGCAAAATGGAGAAAACTGCAAAAATGGAGAAAGGAAATGGGAAAATAATCTATGGAATACCAAATATTTGGAGCAGATAGCCTTTCTATGCCTGAGGTTCTTCAGACTGGAATTAAACTCATATATTGAAAATTTCTGCCAGCTTTCTGAATAGGTAATAATTAAACTGTATACTTGAGCTGAAATGCAACACCTACATGTTCAGTGGGTGCTCTCACCCACGGGCTCTCTAACCCCTCTGAAGTTCTTTGTAATGATATATAAAGGATCAAGTCTCGTGTTGGATTCTGCTCCTGACACAGTTAACTATCTCCAAAACATTAAGCTCAAGTCAAACTAAGAAGGTCTTTCACAGTTGTTGTTCAAACAGGATTTACTTTATTATTCATGCTTTATCTTAGCTGCATGATCTCAGTCTCCTCTTGCATCAGTCCCTTTATACGTTTCAGAACATGAGTGACTATAAAGTTTCTTCCAGCACTGTTCAGGAAGAATAATAAACATCAAGCCTAAGTTTGTGTTTCTGTGTGGTGATGGTGCTGAGCTGGGAAAGACATGGACAGCATGCTGGAAAGCTGGCATCACTGTAAGATCCGAGCCAGTGTTGAGTTACAGTGCTTTTTCTAAAATGGTTTACTCTAACTGCAAGGGTATATGATCTGGGTATAGAAAATGAAATTTTATCAAACTTCTACTTGTTATAGTGCATTTTTTAAGGTATTCTTAGGTGTACATTAGGTTTTACAATCACATTATAGTTTATACATATGCAACAAGATGAAGTTAATAGATTTAAATTTATGTCTTATGAAAATTTCAGGGAAGATTATTTTAGAAGGAGAAAAACTGGTAGGTTTTTGTCTGGAATTCTCTGGATCGTTGATTTTTTGATGTTAGAAGATAACATCCCATAACAAAGACTTAATATTTACATTATAAGCTCCATTCCTAAGTGAAAGAAATGCCAGCCTGTATATACTGTTGGGAGTTTTGTGTGTCTGTCTTAGATTTTAGTATTCTGTGTCACATAATCATAGATGTGTTCAGGTTGAGAAGGGATTTTGTGAGGCAGTCACATCGTCTCCCGCTCAATGCTGGGTTGAGTTACAATTCAATAACGTTGAATTCAGCCCAGATTGCTCAGGGTTTTATCCAGTTGGGTCTTAGAAATCTCCAAGGATGGAGACTGCACAGTGTCTCTGGGCAGCCTGTTCCACTGCTGGACTGTGTACATGGTGAATTTTTTGTCCCTTTTACACATCAGAACCTGTACACATTTCAGAACACATATTTCATCTTAATGGTTTTTTCTGTAAACATGGCAGACCTGTACTCTCACTGGATACTTGAAACACTCCGTGTGCTTCTCTGTAGCTGGATACAACAGAATGCATTTCATTTTAAGAAAACCAAACATTTTTGATGTAACAAAATGTGTCATTTTGTTGGGGGGGGAGGGGGGCTTGGTTTTGTTTGTTTGTTTGTTGTTGTGGTTTTGGTTTTTTTTTCTAAAATGCTTATTCCACGGGAAAATGCACACTCTAGAATATTTTATCTGAAAAAGAAGAAATATTAGTGTGTGAAAATTGTGATTTTTTGCCAATACTAATTCTCAGTTTGGATTTTCACTACTGGTTTGACACCCTTTCTAGAAATTAAGAGTTTTGCCATAACTAATTGTTTTCCAAATCTTTCAAGCGTAAACAAGGCTTCCTAAGAGGTAGTAAAGGTATGCCGTAGTTAAGGATGCAGAGTAGATTTCTTCCAACAGGTCCTTGAAGAAGGAGAAGAAATATTTGAATGAGTATAATGTGGCAAAACGGTTGCTAGAAAACAACATGGAATAAACGCACAAGAGTGTCAGTAAAGAAAGATCTTATATCTTGAACAAGTCTGTTAGATTATCAAGTGTCATCCAAGGTAATAGTAATATCACTATCATCTCATGTAGCCACACCGTTACTTTAAGATCATACTGTTTTTCTACCCCAACTAGCACAGGCGTTGTTTACCTGTAAAAAGGAAAGTAAAAGAAAGATAAGTGCAGTACAGCTAGCTGGCTCAACATGAAGATCCAGTAAGGCTTGCTGAAGCCTTTGGAATTATTCCCACACTCACAATGCAGCATGTGCAAACAATTGGTAAGAGAAAGACTGAATTTTATGTAGATCACCATCAATAGTTTTGAGTGAAAATATGAAACAGCTTAATTCCACGTAATGATAATAGTACCAGCAATACAGGAATGAGTAAGGAGGTGCTTTGAAATGAAAGTCAATCTTGTAGTCAGATGTACATCCACTAACATGGATTGTTGCCAACATACTCGCTTTTATATTTCTGCTGTCATATTTGATTATACTCAAATTCTCTTAAGTCCTTTAACTGAATTACAAATTATGTCTTTATTTGGAAACAAATATGCCCACAAAGGCATTGTGTACCTTCTTGTGTGCAGTGTGTAGCGTAACTGACTACAGAGAAAGAGTAAAATACTTTGGACATTTCTCCTGACAGTCAAATAATTGCATGTGATAGTTTCAATACCATTGCCATTGGAAAACAATGAAAATCGCAGAATGTACTTTAGATCATCGTAAAGGAATACGAGACAAATTCTTTCTGGGACAAGAAGAGAGAGAGTGTATGTATGTATATATATATTCTATGTATGCTACATGGAGTATTCAAATATTTCCAGTCTGTAGTAAGAAAAGATATATTTCTACAAACTGATAAATAATTCACAGCATGTGATTTATTTCAATATTTCTTCTACTCCTTAATTCTTTGGAACCCAGGCAAGGGTTGCATATAATGGACTTTTTTTCTCAAATTTTCTTCTGTAAAATTTGCACTGGAAGCTAAAGGTCATTCCTAATCTTCCTTTTATTTCAAATTTATTTTTTTTTTATTTGAAGCTAGTCAAAAATAATAGTTAACTGATGTACATGAGCAGTTTTGTTGTGACTATGGGGTACCTGCTGATTTACATGGCACTGGATGGTTTCTCAAAAGAACTTTGAAATGGGAAAAACATACTCAGCCTCATGGATCTTTGTGTAATAGGAATCTGGGTCATAAGCAGTAAGTAACCACTATGACTGAGAGGTTTGTAGAGTGAGCTGGAAAAAATCCTGTGAAATGATGCCACATTCCTTCTCTGAGTATCATACATGCACATCACTGATGTCACCAGGACATTGTCATTAAAAAGTCAAGTGATTGATTTGTATTGATTTGTACTGATTTGACCTTTGCTAACTGGCTGTTTTCTGACTTTTTAAATGATATTTCATAAGAATACTAGGTGAGAATTCACTGTTTCATCAAGCATTCCTAGCTGAACATATTTACTAAAAAACTGTAATGAAATAAAAAATAGTTTCTATTAGATAATAATATTATTTGATCAACATTTTTGTCAAGCTCTACATATTTCCTTGATAAACTTCTGCAACCTCCCCCCCTTCTCGTTACAAAACTGAAGGGAAAACTTTTTCCTTAGTGTATAACTTAATTTTTTGTCTTATTTTCAAAAAGTTGCAATTCAAGACTTGGCATTACCATATATCACTGCCAGGACTCCGTGTGGCAGCATGAATAGTGAATATCTGTGTCTTGAAACTAAGAAGCATACTCGATACATTTTGAAGCAGGCAGATATAGCACAAATAGCAGAAATGCTTGTCTCTTTAGCAGCTGAGATTTCTTTCAAATCTTCATCAGCTAACTATTTTTTCTAAACAGGGAGTAATTATTCCAGTCCATTCTGCCTTTAAATCATGCTCCTGTGACTTCAGCTTACAAAGGCACAATATGCCAGTTTGCACTGCTCTCAGCCCTCTGAGACACTTTTAACTCATTACTCTTCCTCTTGCTAGATGAAAATAATCTGCCATTTAATCACTTGCTTGCAAGCAATCACTCGCTAACCTGATACGCTTGGCAAATTTCCTTTTCAGAGCAGTCAGGTGGACGTTCAACAGGAATTTGCCATGTTCTGCTGCTAGATCATGTAGGACACAGTTAAGCTGCTGCTGATGTATGTGTTCACTGAAATTATTTCAGAGTCAATATCAGGTCTTCCTTTCTGGATGTCCATAAGATAATTACAGGAAATGGTTATGAACAAGCTAGATCACAGAGGAAAATGCTCTGTCCAGTCTTAGTCTCTCTAACAGCTACTGTTATCAGTCATTATTAAACCGACCTATTTACTAGTGCTACCAAATACATATTTAAATTGCACATGCTGCAACTGAGATAAAGTAACTGCTCTGATGTCTGTGGTTTTGACCTTTTGTCTGATGATTTCCTGACAGTTGTATCTAAATTCAGCAAATTAGTAATGCATCTTCTTTATAACAACAATAGCAGCATTCTAGAAGAGTTCAAAGAGTTCAACTGAGATCAGCTTCATCTTGTGGTAGACGTTGTGTGCATATGCACCGTCCCTACAAAGGGAGTAACAAAAAAGTGTTTATGAATCCAGTATCCTTTTGATATTCTCTCTGTCTCACTTTGTGATCATTAAAAAAGTACTTGCACTGCTATAGATCATTATTTCTAAAAATAATAATAATAATAAAAATCCTCTCCAACCAGTAAGAGTAATGATGTACGTGTGGGTTATTTAACGTATACTTAACACCAAAACAGCATTAGGGGCTGCTGTGGGTTAACCCCAGTAGGGAGCTAAGCACCACACAGTGGCTCGCTCAGTCGCCCTGCAGCGGGATGGGGGAGAAAATTGGACATGCATAAGTGAAAAAACTCATGAGTCAGGACAGTTAATAAGCAAAAGAGGAAAACACAAAACAAAACAAAAGAAAGACAACCAAGCGATGTAAAAGTGTTCACTCACAAACAGCTGATGGATGCCCAGCCAGCCACTGAGCAATGGCAATCCCCCACAAGCTCCCCCCTTGCTTTTATTGCTGAGGACGGACTACCCCTTTGGTCAATTTGGGTCAGCTGTCCCACTGTGTTCTGTCTCAGGCTCCTGTCTGCCCCCAACCTACTGACTGTGGGGGGCGGAGTGAGACATGGAGAAAGCCTTGATGCTGTATAAGCACTGTTCAGCAATAGCCAAATCATCAGTATGTTATCAACGCTGTTTTGGTCACAAACCCAAAACCTAGCACCCTTGGGACTGCTATGAAGAAAATTAACTCTATCCCAGCCAAAACCAGTACAGGGGCTAAGCATGTGTGGTATCAAACACTACCTTAATGTATGCACACTTATTTTTTTTATTCTGTTGCTTTACAGGGCAAACAGCTCAATCCTTCATTTCTTCCTCACCGCTGGAAGACTTCTTTTCTTCTATAACAAAGGCATGTGCTTTTATTAATCAAGATCTTGGAGCTGCTTGCTGCTGCTGTGGTGTTTGAAAGTTTATGCAGCAGAAAGTGTTATAACAATATTAGAGTATCCTTAGGGAACAAAATATACAACAAAACCTGTGAATTACTGAGAGGTGACTGCAATACTACATCTCTACTACACTATAACTGAATGTGGTTGCGCTACCATACATAAGCACATCTTAAAGATGTCTGTCGGGATTTACACCAGATCTTAATGTTGACAGTACTCTGATATAAGACAGTATGTTCTTAGAGAGACAACTCTTGATTCAGATTTAAATCAGAATTTTCTTTCGAAACTATATAATTGGAAAGACCACTTAGAGGACAAATACTTTTTCCCCTTTTTTTTTTAAGTTACGTATATTTGAAGCTATCACTTGTACACAGAATATATATTCTAGCATATATACTTACACATACATACTTATACACAGAATATATATTCTAGCATATATACTTACACATATATACTTATACACAGAATACTGCCATTCACGTAGGTGTGAGTACAGGTTTCAAAAGGAGGACTGCTGACCTGTATTGCTATACCCTGGCCACTTGCTCTTCTCCCCTGAGAGACATAGTTGTTAGAGGGAAACATAATCTATGGGCTCTACATTTTTAACACCGTGTTTTCCAAGGAGGTGTTGCCACAGAATGATTATAGCTGTAACCCTAGCTCTGAGCATTGCAGCTGTAACAGCATGGCCACATCATTAGTGTTTTTGCAGAGATGTATATGTGAAAGCAGTACATAAATTCCCATTTCATAGGTTTCAAAGCTTTTCCAAACATCTGTATCCCCTCTGTTCTGCATGGGGAATGGAAAAAAAAACCCAAAACATCCTAATCCTTATATATATGCAATGGATATTTTAGAGAATACATTGCTGGATTTTTTTAAGAAAGCTAGAACAATCTCCTTTTCAGATGGAGCTAAGTCCTTATTCATGTAAATAACTCGTCTCATGTTAGAGGGCTAGGTGTTAGTTTGAGTTGAGCAAAGCATTGGCTCAAGTCACTTTATTTTGGCTATTCTGGGTGGTTTCTTTCTTCCTTGGATCTTTACACAGACTCTTACTGCTACCATTTCAGTTGAAGAATGCTTTTGGCTAGTTCTGTGATGTCAGTCAGATAAGAAAGGAATCACTGGCTTGGTGTAAAAGATAATAATTTCTTGGCAGGCTTCTCATGAAATAGGCCCATTTTCACTGTGTGAAAAGTAAATTAAATTCCTACTTAAGTATTTTCTAATAATTTGCATAATATACATTAATTTTCAAAATCAAATCTCTGATTTTAGACTGACTTTATTTTCTACTTGTTTCTCTAAGAAATACAAATATAAGTCAGAAAAACAGGAAATGGCAAAATGCACCCATAAGAGAGACCCTTCTTCCACATAAAACTGATGGTATTATCCAGAAATGAAAGAGGTAGAGTTCCTACTAGTATACAAAATGTTGATTTAGATGTTAGATTTTTAATCAAAACCAAATTATATTACATTTACTAATTAAGATTTTATTACATGCATTTGTTTCTTCCTAATTACATAAGTGGAACTCTTTGTTTACAGTTATATAAATTTGCTTGGAGGGTAAACTGCAGCTAGTGTATAAACCTCTGCGTCATCTTTCAAGTCCTACTCTCCTGAAAGGATCACATTTTCCTCCTCTTTCTCTATCTCATACATGCAAGCTTACTACAAAACCATTAAATTACCACATTTGAAAGGAAATAGATAGACTCCAATTTCCCTTAAAATGGGTTCATTTGTTAACTTCTAAACTTTCCCTTAGTAATTTTCAGACATAATATATAGTGCCAGTCTCTCAGTACTTTCAGCACTCAAAGTTTCTCTCACTCTGAGACTGTTAATGTGTTCACTCCGTAGTTGTTCAGAGTACTATAGGTTTTGTTTAAATTATTATTTCTATCGTTTATGTTGCTTACACTTGCTATCCCTCACATTGCAAATGAATTTTGAGTATCTAGTCTTAACCCAACAGGGTAAGAGAACAATTAGAGGACACGCTTTTACACCTACTTAGTTTTGTATACTCTGTGTGCAAACATATGCCTGAGTTGAATTTTAGCAAGGCTAGATTTTAGTTAGAGAAATGCAGAAACGGGAGTCCAAATGTTTAAAGTTATGCTAAACATAGCTGTCCTTAATACTGAAGTCTTTCCTGGATCTGGCCAAGAAAAGAAGTAAAGATATTTCTTTCTGAAAATTGCCTGCATGGATAAAGGTATTGTTTTGCATCTGCAAATTCATATTTAAATATATATCTGGCTTCAGTTTGCATAATATTTGAACACCAAGATCTTCATTACTTTTACTGTTTTGAGCCTGAAATATAGAGATCTTTTGATTTCACTTCTGTTGAATTTGGCATATGGTAGGTCATATTTAACAATTATGTTTGCAGTTTATCTGAGTGCTTAGCTTTAATAGAGTCTGAATATATGTTTAAGCATGCTGTAGAATAAAATCTGCACCATTGTAAATAGAACTGCAAATAGAATACCTTATAATCAATACTAAAGTGAATATCTGCCATTCAGAAACTTGCCTATATTTGGTTAAGTACATCTGTTGGCTGAGTAACATCTGATGCTAGAATATAACAGATGAAGGATGCTGTGTGGCATCACATGTAGAGAGCTTTACAGGATCTCCATTTGCCCTGCACTAAACTACGCTGCTGCAACTAATTGCAATGCCTAAGAGGAGTCAGAGGCCATGACTTCTGGTGAAAACCCAGAATTATGTTTTTACTGTACTTAGAAAAAGATTCTGCAGCACAACTGACAGAAGGAAGAACATCATGTTAAAGAGAGAAAGATATAAACCCATAGTTATCATTTTGGGTATAAACCTTACAGCTGTTTCCTTATCAACTTTGCAAGTAATAAAACTAGAAAAAGCACCACAAGTTTTGGAGCTCATGAAAATAGAAACTGTAGCACAGACTGATACAACAGTGAGATATCATAAGGCTCTTTGTTTATGCCTTTCTCAAGGATTCCTTTTAGTTCAGGACAGCTTGTTTTCCACTAGCTATTGGGTTTTATTCCAACTCCAAAGGATATCGTAGTTTAAAAGTTATCAGATCACAAGGACAAAACATTTGCCATTTCTGTGCTGGTGACCAGCATGTTCATATAATAAATTATGTATTTAAAAATTCTTCAGATTTCTATTTTCATGTTATTTCACAACAAACTCATTGAAGCAGGGCTCACAGGGACCATTAACTACTACTAAGAACGTAGAAAAACAAAAAAGCAGGCATTGAGTTTTGTGTTTAATATTCGTTATGTGTTATATCATTAATTGTAAGCTCTTCTGGGACCTAGAACAATATGAGGCTGCCTCTGTTTGGATCCTTTGGCAATAGCATAATATAAACAGAAATTATGGTAGAGAAGACAAACAATGCAAATAGAACTAGGTTTTTCTAACATGAAACATTTTATCTGAACTTTAACACACATTGTTCTACTTATTCAGGATATACGTTTTACTTATGTCCTTATTATATTCCAGTGAAAAATACCGATTTCATTTAAATATTTTTCTGGTAAGAAAATAGGAAAAGAAATGGCAAACAAATGGAAAAGAGTTTTTAAAATCATAAAATTTGTGATTTTAAAGGCTTTTGTTTCCATATGCTACAATTTCTTTTTCATGTGCACAATGTATCTGGAAATGTATAAATTTTAAAGACAAAATGGGCCGTATGAACCTCGGCATAAAACAGAACAAGTCTGAAGTTCATAGCTTCTGAGTTATAAAAAGACATTTGATCTTGATCCAGTATCTTCAAATCATGAAAAATCTAATAATTTCTGTAGGTAGTTTTTTACCAGTTAATTATTTGTACTGTCAAAAATATGTACTTTTTTTCTAGTCTGACTCTGTTCAGCCTCCAGTTATTGTGCCCCACTACGTTTTTTTCCTGCATCCAAATTAAAGAGTCATGTACTTTCAGAAATGTGTTACCTGAGTTGGTACTTCAAGGCTAAGATAAAAACACTTCTTAATCTTCTCGTGGGTGAACTATTCAAATAGGATTCTCAAACTATTCAAATAGAATTCTCCAAGTTTTTCACTAGAAGGCAAATTCTCTCTCTCTCAAGTTACTCTGCTGCCATTTTTTTCTAAATTCCAGTTATTCAGGCCCCCTTTTTTATGATTGATGTCCAACCTGAAATAATTTAATCAGTGCTGGTTTTGTCACAGGCTTTTCCACAGAAGATAGCTCCTCTTTCTTATTTGACACTACTCTACTTGGCTACCTATGCATTGCATACACCCTTTGGTCTGAAGTGTAATACCATCAGCTAGCCACTGCTTTTGAAAGTCTGTTCATTGATGCTGTGTGATGCTCTCTTCTAGCTTTACCTACAGGAGTTGGATTTTCTTCCTAGGTATTTCAGCTCACTTTTGGCAGTGTTAAAAATTTAGTATTATTCTATAAATTTTTACTTAAACTGTACGTAAAAATAACATGAGGCCAAAAGTAGATTCCTGTGGAACTCAGCATTATCCTTGTTTCTCATTAAAATTGCCATTGAGATCTAACAGTAAACTGCTTTTAAAATGATTAGTAAGGTTTCCACTGATACTGTGTGTTGCTAATTTCATTCAGGCTGTTACGCGGGATTAAGTCAAATGCCCTATAGAAGCCTATTATACCAAACAGTTACCTTTATAAATCAACCTTGCAAAAACATATAAAGTCAACATGAATTTTATTTTTCAAATGTTTGTTTCCAGAAACCATGCTGAGCGCTATATTATCACCCTCTAAATCTTTACCAGTTGCATCTACCATCAGTCTATCTGTGAATTGACCTAAGAAATATGTACAGGTAATTGATTCTACATGTCTTTTTAAATATTAGTAAATGAGGACCAGCAAGTATTCATCTAGCAGACCTAAAGGAACTTAAATGGTGACAGGCAAGTTATTGATTGTGGTTTCCAGCCTTTTGAAGATAGTAAATATACCATCAATTTTCGAAAGCATTCCAGGGCAAACCCAGCCAGCTTCTACCTGCAGTTATGCAGACCAGTGATGTTCACCTTTGTTTCTTCTGGAATGACTGGTAAAAATTAGTGTAAAGAATAGAACTAGAGGCTTCTTTGGAGTCAGAACTCACAAATCAATGGGAGTTCTTTGAAGGAAGCAATGAGCCTGTGTGCGAAGGTTGATATGACATCCTTGGATTTCCTAAGGCAATCAACACCATCCCTCAGCAAAAGCTCTTAAAGAAACTAAGCTGCCATGAGATAAGAGGGAAAGTCTCCACATGGATAAATAACTTATTAAAAGATAAGAAACAAAGCACCAAAAAAAAAAAAAAATAAGTGGAGACTAAAGGAGTATGCCCTGAAGGCTGTTTGCTCAATATCAAAGAAACAGTCAGGTGACTACAGGATGGTAAAGGTGAAGGCGAATTCCACAGCCTGGGTGATAGAACTGTAGATGAAGTTTAGTATGGACAAATGTAAGCCGTGCATATGGAAATATGCATTCTTAACTTCAATACGCTTGGATGGGCTCTATGCTGTCTGTTAGCACTCAGGACTGATATTTTGGGTTTATGATAGATTGTTCTGCTAAAATGCCAGTTCATTGCTCATGAACAGTAGGAAAACAAAAGTAAGTTTTCAGAATTAAGAAAGGAAAACAGTTCTTTTTTTTTTCCTCTGGAAGTTGGTGTGTGAACAGGCTAAAGTGATCCAGAGTAAAGATCTGGATGCAGCATACGGATTTTTTTCTCTTTTAGTACATAGAAATGATCTTGAGGTGTGATAAGCATGTTTCTGCATCACATTGCTTGCATATCAAATTTTACTTTTGATCTTTCAGTGGGATAATGATGCCAAAGAAGTAGCTAGCAGGACAGCATACAGATACGCATAAAAAATTAAAATCAGCTCTAGATGGTGCACAATAAGAAGGAACACCTTTAACTAAAATAAAAAATTACTAAACAAACAAGTAACCTAATACAAAAGTATCTCTTGTGATTTGGTATTTATGGGAATAGTTGACCAAGAAGTGGAGCAGGGAAAAAAGCACAGAGACAAAATTATGAAACAAGCAAAATGAAACATTTATTTTTTTATCTGGTCTATCTGTGCCACTCCCTGGAACAGTGGGATTGGAAACTACTTGAAAATAACAAACGACTTAATGCACCAGAGAACACACTGTTAGCACTGCAATATTCCATGTATAGAAGACATGGGACACATCCTAAGAGTAAAAAGATTTACATTTTCTTATTTTAGAACATTTTCAACTGTATTTGTTAACACCAGATAATGACTTTCTAATGACATCAAGGCTCCTGAATAAACAAAATAATACCAGTTTTCTAAATTCATCTCTGATATGGACACGCTCCACAACTCTACATAAAAATTGCTTTCTTATATGTTTTCCTAGTTGTCAAAAATGATAGGGATAAACAAAAATAATTGAATATCATTGGATGTTTTTCAGCTTAGTTAATTAAGACCTGTAATTATTTTAAAGATGAAAAACACCTTCTAAATGTTTTAATTTTGTTGTATCTTTTTAGCTTCTACTGGTACTCCTACACTTCTGTGTAAGCTCTGAGAAAATCTTTGCATATCTCAAGTCCATAAGCAAATCTAAAAAAAAAATTGAAAAAAATAATCCCCCAAAACTTCCAAATGATGATTTATTCCTTATAGAGCTCAATTTATTTTTTAGAACCTGTAAATATTATATATATTATTATATTAGAAATGATAGTTCACCATGTCAGTATGGTGAATAAACTCTTCTGAGTAGCTATGAGCTGCTTTTGAGTGGGAACCATCCTGTGGATGCATGATTTGGGGAACCCTTTCACACTGTTTTAAATGTTTTGGCAATCATTTTAAAAAAACAAACAATCAAACAAAAATGCTCCTTTGTCTACTCGGTTTTGGTTGCTTCAATAGTCTGCACACTCAAAAAAGGACCAAACTGAAAAGCTGAGCTGGAAGTGTGAGGAAACACAACTCTGAGCTCTTTGTCATATGGAATAAGACGACTGTGCTACACCAGGGCTCTTGTGAGGCATCTGTCAAACTGATTAGAAAAAACAACCTTTCATAGGTTACTACTGTTCTAATGTTCACAAGCTTTCTCTTTTTTATGTCATTAATACGTCCTGTAGGTATGGAATAAAATTCAGCAAACTGTGGTACCCTTAATACTGTCCTTAATTCTTAGACAGTAGAAGCTACTTAAATAATTACTAATCAGAAAATACGTATTAGTAAAAGTGCAGGGTTTAACCTATATGTAAAATTGAGTACAGGCAGTCACAAAAAGAAAGCTCAACAATAAAAGAATTTTGGGATTGCATTTTTTTATAGGAAAATTATGCTCTGCTTACTCTTTGTATTGCCAGGCTTTCATTTTTATTTAAAGTTTATTCACTCATGTAAAACCATGTGATGATGGAAACCCTCCCATTTGCCATTAGTAAAGACAACCGCTTCTTCACTTCTGCTTTAATCTCAATAAAAACTATTCTATTTAATTGTGAAGACCATTATACCCTTCTGGTTTAATGTATAAGATAGAGAAGATTTAAACCATCATCTTGTGTTGTAATGTACAAAGTTAATTTCATAGCTATCTGTCAAGCCCAGCACTATCAATTTACACACTACAAGATGACAAAGTATTTTTTTCCACTAATGGCATTTCCCATACGGATTCACCTTCAGGATAGTTGTATTTTTCTACAAGTGTTCTTGGAAGAAGTGTTTTGTCCCAGCTGGTAAGTTCAGTCCCACACTGGCATGTACTCAACACTTGGATTTTATTGGTGTTTTTTTTTTTTTTTTCATTTTCAGGGGTGGATGGGGGTGAACAAGATTTTTGCTTAAAGAAAGAACGAATCATCTTGAATATTGCAGCAGAATCGTTTTTCTCCTTGAACTGAAAGTCAAAACCTGCCTTGATTTACATTCATCCCACATTTTTTCAAACTTTCTACTTACTCTTCCACTGTGCGTTTAGGTACAGGGAATGAGTTCATGCCCACTATAGTCAAGCCAGGTAACATTACTTACATACACGTTTCTTCCTTAGAGTAATGAATCAGTGTTAAAGTCCCTAACCAGAAAACTTTCCTAGCTATACAGCTCCAATGTGTTGTTTCTGCATTGGTTCCGTATGCTGTGTGTTACCAGCTGTGGTCTTGCTCCTTGTAGGTGAAACAACACTGAGGTTAATCACTATTGTGTTCTCTGACAAGGCAAACCTGGGAGTGCGCTCACGATCCAGTATGTCTCTTGGCTCTGTGTCTCCTCTGCAGGCTGCCAGCATTCAGCTTGATTCAGGCCACCCATAAATCCCATCTGCTCTGCTAGCAGATGATCTATCACGGTCCTGGTGGGAAGAATACGGACCTGGCCCAGTTGTTCCTCTTTGCAAGGCCAGGTAGGGTAGCTTAGATCTGACAGCAGAGACCAAAGCCCCTTTACTTGTACGTGCTCCAAGGTGCAGATTCCACAAAAAAAGGCATTGACAAAGAATTGAACAGATAAATTAAATGGATAGGCAGGAAGTATAAATGCAAGCCAGACTTTGAGGCTGTTCCTGTGTGCTCTGTAGGCACAAACAATAAGAATTTGTGTGAATACATCCATGGCTGAGTATAAGACTGCTTCGCTTACACAGGGTCTTAAACGCTATTGGGATAGAAGGCTGCGGTTTACAATGGGAGCTGCTTTTCCTTGTCACATACTGGTGGCCAGTAGTTGACAAAACTGTGTACATTTCCCAGTGCTGACAAGCCTCAGAAGTACCATCAGTTTAGGCACATTAAACGAAATTGTGATCTTTTTCCTAAGATTAATTGAAACAAGGGGGTTGAAGGTAAAATGTACTCTGCAACGTAGGAGCCAGGGATCACAACCTAATAAGTAATGGCTGCATTTAATGAGCAGTCTGTAAGTAGTTTAGTTATGAATAAACATAAGGGGTTTGGGTACGGTTACAGATTTATTTTCACCTTTGCATACAGTGTAGGTCAGGAAATATTTGAGCATTGGGTTTTCTTTGCAAGAAAAGTGCTGGAATTTAAGCTATTAAAAATACAAAAGGCTTTTTACTGTTCTGTTACTGGACTGATGTTCTAAATACAGCTCACTGTCTGGACCAGCTTGCACTATTGTAGATCCCAGTAAGAAATCTTTGCAACCAATAATCTGTCCATAGATATGGTTTTGACTTACCTCATACATAAAGCAGAACACCCTTTTCTCATAAGAAATGTTACTTATGTTTATATGAGATGTAGATAATTTGTATGAGAAATCTGTACTTATATCTTGGATATTGGTGTGAACATTTACTTTCCCGAAACTAAAGAAACAAAGGCCAAACAACAAAGGACCGTGCCTTACATTGCAAGAGAAATTTGTATGAGACTGTTTCCTACTATGCAAAGTTAGATCTCACCGTTGCTGTTATTTTGCCAGGTTTTCAGGTAATAGCACATAGCTCAAGAGACCAAGAGTCAGAAGAGTATGAGTGGGTACTTTGTACTCTTCCTTAATTGATTTTCATGTTTCGTTCAGAGTGTCTTCTCTATTTTTCTCCCAGTGAAAGATTGGAAGTGAAAGATGATTGCCCCAAAACTGAAAGTTAATGTCCTTACACTTTAGCTAAAA
>VZSZ01002751.1:226621-249940 GCA_013398815.1 Ibidorhyncha struthersii
ATACACTTTACAAAAAAGAAAAAAAAAAAAAAAAAAAAAAAAACGAAAAAAAAAAATGTTTGGGAAGTTATTTTGTGGTACTTCATAGGAACTCTGGGTGGGTACTTAGTTTTCCCCTTCTATTCCTCCTTTATTTGTGTTTCCCATTGTGCTTTCCATTTTACACTGTGAGAATAAGTTTTACATATCTGCTCTCTGTGTCATAACAAACTATGGGAGATAAATACTGGACAGAAACCTCATTTTACATAGAAGAATGAAAGAAATAATCCCAAAATTATGTGGCGCATAGGACACACCAAACTAAAAATTCTATCATTGTGTCAAAAAATAATTTGCAGTTATGCTATGTAAGGGAAAATATTTATACACATAAAGTATCCAAATTTACATTAGCTATACCATTACTCAGTGCAACAGTTTATAAGAAGTTTCACGTTGTGAATGCAAGCATGGAAAACAGGGAAGGGGACTGGGTTACGTTTTTAGGATTTGGCAAACTGAACATATGGACAAGTGATAAGAGCAGCCTGGGGTGATCTGCAGCTTTACACCACAGTGGGTCTTCTGCCCGATTCCGTAACTTCCTTTAGTTTCTCAATCTTGGGTCTGACTGAACTTCATGGAGACCAAAATATCTTGTAAGAAGGTTCTGGAAAGCAAATCTTTTCCTTGCACTGTCTGACAAAACACAGTCCTCTTTCCCTCTACTCCTCCAATAGGAATTTCAAGTACACTCCCAATATTTAAAAATAAATTCAAAGATGGGTCACGAAAAAAAAGAGATTTTTATTTTACCTTTTGTCTTATTTTAAAATAAAGGTGAATATTTTATATTTTCACGAGATTGTGTTTCAGCCTCAAAAGTTTTAAATACGCTTGGATAATTGAATCTGCCTTGCATTATAAACAAAAAGCCTTACCTGAACCATATACATCCTTCAGTTATTTCATTTATTCCTTTCCTCCAGATTCAAGGACCTCTTGAAGATAGTTTAACCTCATCAGCACAGTTAACACCACTATTTGTGAATGACATCTACTCCAGTAATGTAAGCTGAATATTTGACACATGCAGATATGAAGTACAGTTGGTAACTTCAGAGGAAAGAACGAACGTTGAGGGTCAGAACTGAAGAACTGTGTTAAGACCAAGCTGCAAAAGGGGAGCAACCAAGATTCTGAGTGGGAACTTGTTATAGAAGAATTAATTAATTGAATTCTAAATTGTTGAATTAATTGTTGATGACCCCTCCAAACATATACATTTACATATACACATATACATAAGCGCACATATACATTTTTTATGAAATACGAGAAACTCTTATTGTATTTCATTCACATAACAAAAAAAATTAGTTCCATAGTGAATTTGTGGGACCCTGGAGGATCTTTGAATTGTCACAGTTTAACTTGTATCTTTGACATCACAGAATTAACTCCCTAGAGCTTTCAGAAATCAAAGGTCTCACATAACTAGAAATAACTTTAGGGGCCATTGCACTTGTGGTACTGAATGGTCTATAAAACAAGAAAGCTTCTCTACAATTGTTTTTCTTTACAGCCGTTAAGGGTTGTTTTTTGTTGTTTGTGGGTTGTTGTTTTTCTCATCACAGTCAAATAAACACTGCATGAAGGAGAGCTGCATATGCATTTTTATATATTCTTTGATATTTCAAAATAATTTTTTTTCTGTGTTTTAGCTCGTCTTCATTCTGGTCTTTCTCTTAGGTGATAAATCTAAGGAACTTTGTTGCTAAGCCAAGTTTTTTAATAGGATAAAATTCAACATGATATGCTAATACAACTTTCTGGGTTTTTTTTCATATCCTGCTAAAAGACACTGTGTCCTCTACTGTTTTACAGGCACTAGACAAATGCTGGCACAGTTGTACAGCTAAGAAATAGAACAGCCAAAAAGTTGTAGGCCACTGATTTTTATAGGATTCAAAAGGCAATTAAAACCCGTAATTAAAATGCATGATGAGGGTCAGTCATATTGTGCTCTTTCTCTCTCAGGTAATTATTTATCGGTCAGCTGTGGCAAATTTTGCCAACATCATCTTCACTCTCATTTATGACACATACTTCCCAATCAAACCAATTTTATGGTCTGAAATAGACAGGTCCTTCCCTATAATTATTATGAGGAAAATTCCTATAGGAAAGCTTAGTGAAATACATTTAGATGTTGTTGATTTTGAACCAAAGCTGACCATTTCACACACCAAAAAAAAACCCCACCAAAAAAACCCAACAAAACCCACACTCAAATATTATGTTTTTTTCCTAAGTGCTCAGTATGTAAACTTAGTTTTATGGTCTGACAGTTCAACTAGGATTTATTCTTTTGGTCAAGTGTATCACTATATTTATCTGAGCATCATACAATCAGTAAAGAATTGTAGCTTCACAATACTTGTGCAAAAGACAAAAGCGTGCTGAGGACACATCTGTCTTACTCTGACACTACATTTGCAATGCTGAAGTAAAGTATAGATTAAAATAATATGCCAAAAATTGCAGAGAAAATTAATGAATGATCAATGTTCATGAGATCCAGAACACTACTCTTATATCAACTTATCTTTTACCTAGTCTTTGTACAGTCTGCTGGCAAAAAGCCCACAAAGGCATCCTCACAAACAGCTGTGCAGTCTTCCACTACTATCAGTTTTTGTTCTAATGCATACGCGAGTGAATTATCTTGATGACAGACACTGAGACAAGCAGTCTCTCATGCCATAGAGCCAGAGATGACATTGTCAAAATACAACAATTCTTATGCTATCTTTTGATAAAGAAGAAAATAAAGCTACCAGTGGGTTTCCCCATGAGCCCATTGCAAGTGACAACTTTGCAAACTACCTTCCTGTTTGCCCAGGATATCAGACTCCATTGACATTTAGAGCATGCTGAAAGATATATTTACTCAGACTTATTCTGAAAAGGGCAGAGATGGTAGAATTGGCTCTCCGGTTGTTCGCACTCTGGTTTTCAGAAAAGAAGTTTCTGTTGTCCCCCTCTATGTAGTTGTATTTTCACTATACGAGTAAAGTGTCTCGACACCATGACTTGGTTGTACCCTGAAGCAAACAGATGATCAACATAATGAAATCTAGCTTTTATCAGATTGAATCTCATACCAGGCTATTGTTCTTCTGCTTTTTTATCAGTATTTTTATTCAAACTACTCTCTCTCTTCATTGTGTGATACAGAGCTGAATGCAACCTGTTGGGAAAGGTCAAAGTTGTCTACTATTGGAAACTCTCCTCCCAGCTCCTAGCCAAATGGCTGAAACAGCAGCTGCTGCCACCACATTAATGGAAGTTGGTTTATGTGCACAGAATAAATTTACCCAGGAGAGACAGCAGCCTATAGCCAATAAGCCTTAATCTGAAGACTAATACCAGACACTGGCCCTAACACAGCCACCTCCACAGTACCTCCACCTGATCACAAAATAGTCAGCTTATAATATCTGATGCTTATATGATAATTTAAATTGCTGTATCAAGAAACAGAAACCATCTCTTGTACAATTGACTCTTCAAGGTGATTATTCAACCAAATGGGGGACAAGAGTATTGAAAAGCAATTCAGCAGTGAGGCAAGTTGACCATCTCCTCTGTCTGATGGGTCACAGAATAAATACATCATGCTTTACTTAAACCTAATTACTAAAGAAGAAAAATTATAAATTGCATTGACTTAGCCACTTTGTTAAATACTGTCTTTTCTATTTGTAAAAGATCCAAGGTTTTCTCAGAGTTCCAACAGGAGGGTAACTCAGCAAAAATACTTTCAATAATTGAAAGAAGCTTCATGATTACAGGATGGAGCACTTCAAATAACCCTAATGTTTCCTAGAAGGGCAACACTACAAGGTCCAAGCAGGTCTGGAAATTTTGGGAGGCATTTCATTGTAGATACCGCATGGGCATAATAAAGGAGGTGCCCTATGGATCTGCTACTCATAAATAAGGAAGAACAGGTTGGGTTTGTGGAAGTTGAGAGCAGGTTTGACTGCAGTGACCATGAGATGGTGAAATTAAACATGTTAAAGGAAAAGAGAATGGCATGTAGTAGAACAAAGATCCTGAACTTCAGGAGAAGACTTCACAATGTTCAGGGAATGGGTAGGTAGGGTCCCCTGAGTGGCTGCCCTGGGGACTTAAGAACCCAGGAGAGAAGGTCAAATTTCAGGGACAACCTTCTCAAAGCACGGGAACTATCCATCCGCTTGTGCAAGATCATGGTCAGGCATAGCTTGGGGCCACAGTAGCTGAATAGGAAATTCCTGACTGAGCTCAAACACAAAAATATAAGGAACTGAAGGCTAGAAAAGGAATAAACTGCTGAAAGGGAATATACCAGCGTCGCCCAGCCGTAGAGGAATTGAATTAGGAGGGCCAAAGAAATTGCATATTGATGCATTGGTAAATGTGTAGTTGACAGGTAAAGGGAAGTGATTATTCATCTCTATTGTGCATTGGTAAGGCCACAGCTGTAATACTGTGCCTAGTTTTCAGTCCCCATGCTTCTCCCCACACAAGAGACACTGACAAACGAGAGAGTGCAGCAAATGAGTACTAAAATGGCTTGCTGTCTCAAGCATGTGACAAACAAGGAGAGACTGAAGGAACTGGGGTTTTTAAAACTAGTGCAAAGAATGCTAATAGTAGGATGAACATTAATCACTTTCTTCAACAATTTGAAGGGTGGGGCATTGATATAAAGAAAATGAGGCCTGATTAATCTCAGACATGCTTAGTAAAAGGACAAATAATAGGCAGTCACAAGTTGCAACAGGGATAATTCTGCCTGGACATAAGAAAAAAAGAAAATCACAGTGAAGGAAGTTAAGCACTAGAGCATGTTTCCTGAGAGATCAGGATCTCCGTTCTGAAAAATTTTCTAAACTCAACTGGACAAGGGCCTAAGCTGCCCAACTCAACTTCTGAGTTTAGGCCTACTTTGAGCAGAGGGGTTGGACTAGATGACCTCCTGAGGTCACTTCCAACCTAAATATTTCTATGATATATCCAGTTTTTCTATGGTTGTCCCAGTGTAATTTCTCACTCAAAAATAATGGAGAAAATATCAAGATTAGGCTTACAGCACACATGTTCCAAAGTCCTTTGAAATTTCCTGGGAAGCGCTGAATCCCTTCTAATTAAGGACTAAGTAAAACATACTAGAAACACAGAACAATGCACACAACTTAAAACTGAACAAATGCACTACTGAATTTTGGGTAGAATCCTGGTTTGGAACTGCAGATAAGCAGTTAATAGATCAAATGCTGTCTTACTGTCTTGGTTTAACCCCAGCTAGCAATTAGGACCATGCAGCCCCTCGTTTACTCCCCCCTCAGTGGGATGGGGGAGAGAATCGGAAGAGTAAAAGTGAGAAAAAGCTCATGGGTTGAGATAAAGACAGTTTAGTAAGTAAAGCAAAAGCTGTGCGTGCAAGCAAAGCAAAACAAGGAATTCATTCACTGCTTACCATTGGCAGGCATTCAGCCATCTCCAGGAAAGCAGGGCTCTATCACACGTAATGGTTACTTGGGAAGACAAATGCTACCACTCCAAATGTCCCCTTCCTCCTTCCCCCCCAAGTTTATATGCTGAGCATGACTTCATATGGTATGGAATATCCCTTTGATCAGTTGGGGTCAGCTGTCCTGGCTGTATCCCCTCCCAACTTCTTGTGCACCCCCAGCCTACTCAACTGGCAGGGCAGTATGAGGAGCAGGAAAGGCCTTGAGTGCTCAGCAACAACCAAAACCACCTGTGCACGATCAACACTGTTTCCCATCCCAAACCAAAAACATAGCACTACATCAGCTGCTAGTAAGGAAGTTAACTCTATCCCAACTGAAACCATGACATTTGCTTGTGACTAGAGACAGTATTTATGAGAGGTCACTTGTGGCTGAGCACTTTTAATCAAAGGCGTGGTGCTGGAAGTGCAAAAGTTGTTTTACTTGTCTCACCTGTTTTGCTCTCAAGGTTGCTGGTACTTGCTCTTGAACTAGAAAACTATGTACTCTGATTGGGAACTATGTACTCTGATTGGGAACTAAGTACTATGTATTCTGGTGGGAACTCTAAGTCCCACCTACTATGGTACCTGCCTGTATAATGGCAGCCTGAAAAAAAAGCATTGCCGCTGCCACTGTCACAAGGTTGATCTTGACATCTGTTAGCTATATATACATTTTCTTGGGTTTATGCATGCATGCACACACACACGCGTGCATGCACACATGCAAACACAGACAGTCATGCACATACACACAAACACATGATTTGAATGTTGGTCTTAGTTCATATTAAGGGAGTTTGGGTGCTGTTTAAATGTTATCCCACAAAAGAAAGAGAAAGTAAGAAAATAGGGTAGAGCAGGTGTCTTGTTTATGGGGAGCAGTAGCTTGTGAAAAGGTTTAAAGTTTCCAAGATCTGATATTTTGTCATTTGCAGTACAGTTTGTTCATTAATATGAAAGCGTATTTCTGTTACTCTGGGTAGGTTTTTTACTCACTAATGCCATAATTGTAAAAAATTCTAAGCTTTGCTCTGAGAGCTAAAGCTATTAATGCTGAAGATGCTGAGGCATCTAAGAAACCATATTTATCCTTAAATAATTATATTGTTATTTCTCATTTACATTCCTACCCCCTCCCCCCAGCTTTCTGAACTTAACAATTCACTTCTGTATGTAGAGGAGAAAACTGCCTTCAGTAGCAGTCAGTATGTCCCATTTAAGAGAAATGGGGACTTAACTACCAGACTGAGCCGGTAAATATGGAGTCACCATTGAAAGTGATCAGCTACAGACTTCAGCTAATTACACAGGACTATCAGGCTTTCTCTGAACTTGTTGTGGCCTGCCTGGAAGGGTTTCTTTTTTAAAAAAAAAAAAAACAAAAAACCACCAGCAATTATGCAATGACTAGGAGCCTGTTAACTACTTACTTTGTACATAGCTTAGCAAAAGCTAAACCAATATCATGGTGTAATGGCTACTGTTACTAATTTCTATAGATAAAAATATACAGCAAGTGGCTATTTTGTGTAGAATTAACTATCTCTGGCCACTGAATAAAGGAGTAAAAGCACAGCATGTCAGCAGAGACCTTGAAACTATAGACAGAGAATGATGCTGGAAAGTGCAGAACTACAAATAACTTGCTGGTGGTCAATAAATGGCTCATCCTTGTGAGCTGGGAGAAACAGTCTTGGCGGTAACAAAGAGAGCAAAACCAAACATCCAATATACGTAACTCTGGGATCTACCCTGGAACTACATACGAATGAAGAAAGAGTAAGGTGTACAACTTGCTAATAAAGTTGTATAAATGAGCCCAAGCGAAATGTAGACTGAGGAAGAACAATAAACCATCAATACTGTGCTCCCCCAGTGAGAGGCTTTAGGAAACAGAAACCAATCCATCTTTCGATTTTCCAGTTGTTGACATGTCAACACCTGAGAAGGTTAGAAATTATACACAGCAATTATCAGCACAATAGCTCAGATGTCTCATATGTCATCCAGGATTTTTGTTAAAGAAAAAAGGAAATAATCATAACCAGACAATTACTTTTGAGGAAACAGATAGATGTGTAGATAGATTGCTTCTATGTCTCCTCTATCCTATAACATCCCATTACTGCAACATTTTAAAAAATGTTGCCAAGCCATACATCTGATTATAGTTATGCTACATTTGGACCGTTATTGCAGAACAAAGTACAGCAGAAAAGAATATTGTGAAATATTCTTTTTAAGTGAAGAAAATGTAACTTTCTGATATGACACGACGTGCTTTCGGCTTCCCTTCTCTGATCAGTACTGACCAACATTAGTCTCTCCACCAGGCTGGCTTTCAACTGAGCTGCTCATCTTTTCATCTTTCACATTATGATTTCTTGCTGCTTGAATTTTTTCACGACTTTGAAATTCATCATAGATTGTAATTAGTCTTAGATGATTTTTTTTTCCTTTATTTTATTTTCTTTAAAAAAAAAATATCTGACTTTAAGAGTAGTTTTTTGAGTCTCATCTTCCACTTTGGTAGAAAAATGCCAAGTGTTATTAACATACCCCCTGCAAAAAAATAGTTCCTTGTGCCTCCTTCACTATCTCCACAGATTGTTTAGTTTGAACGCTGCTGTAATAATGTGAAAACAACTCAGAAATTAGGCAGAAATGACCTTACCAACCTTCCAAGTTGTTATTCATTCAGGACTTCTAATCTTGTTTCATTAAAGACTAGTAGACACATCATGTGGGTAACAGTTAGAGATCTTTTCTCATCATGCTCAGAATAATGCTCTTGCTTTCCCTGCTTACAGATTTAACTTGGAAATAAGACGGTGTCCTGGTTTGAGGTAAAACATGACCAATTTTTTTCAGTAACTTTGCTTCTTAGCTGGGCCTCTCCTAACTACTGAAATTAACAGCATATTGTGCAGACACTGTTCATTCTCAGAGTGATAAGACCAATGTTTATAGCTGATGCCCAGGCATGGTATGCAGAGAGGCTCTTGCTTACACTTATTGCTATAACACCCAAGGCCAGATAACTCTGTTATTTGCCCCGTTGGAGGGTCAGAAGTGGAAAAGCGTAGAGGGGAGGAGCGGACAGGACAGGTGACCCAAAACTGACCAACAGTGTATTCCATCCCATCTGCCTCATGCTCAGTGTAAAAAACGAGGAATCAAAGGGTCAGATCTATCTCTCTTTCTTCAATGGCCAAAATCTGAGGAGGACTCTGTCTGTTTGTCTGCCTTTGATCCTGATCCTGAATGCAAATCTGGAATCCAGTTCTGGTCCATCACTGAGTCCAGTCTGGGACTGCCCCAGTGCCAGCCGCTGTCGTGACTGTCATCCTGGGAGCTTAATACGGTTTTGTATATTTTTCATTATTTCCTTTTATTTTATTATTAATATTCCATTAAAGTAGTTTAGTTCCTTCTAAACTCGTAAGTCTCTTTTTCCCTCCTCTGCTTCTCTCTTTGAAGAGGGGTAGAGGGGAGCAGCTGTTGGTCCCATCTGGGGTCCCCCACGTCCCCAGTAGCTGATTCGGCCTGAACAATGACATATGGATGACAAAAATGTCACTTCAACTAATATACTTCATGATGTATCTCTTTAGCATCTGAATGGATATAAAAGGTAAGTATTTAGCATTTCTTACACAGTCAATGAAACTCAAAACCTCTGGTACCTTCTGAGAAACATACCTGAGAGAAAACTGGTTTTCATCATGCTTTGAAGGATTTAGAAATATATCCCTATCACTGTTGTTTTCAGAAATGTCCTCAAATAAATAATGTAATATTTTACTTACATATATAATTCTTTCATTTATCCCATCCTCTTTCTGAAAAAGGAAAAAAAACCAAACCAAACCAAAACAAAAAACAGAAATACTTTACCTAAGCGAGTCCATCAATGGATTTTTAACATTTCAGAACTGGGGTCTTGTTCTGAGACAATGATAATGATACTGATAAAGACAACGATAAACTATGCCTATGATTTGACTAATGGGGATGAAGGGGTGTGATCTTTGATTAAAAGAAATGTAACATGCAGAAATAGTGCACTTTTTCTAAAATATCGTATAAGCTTGGGGAAGAGAAGAACAAGAAGAAGCATAAAAGTAAAAAAAAAACCCTCTTCAGGATTATGGTATTACTTAACTGTTCAAAATGATAGACATTGAGGGAAGGCTGGGAGTGGGAGAAGATGGAGAGGCAGATTGAACTTCTGGAGCAACTCTTTGTCCACTTGGAGCCTCAAGAGAGGGTTTTGGTTTGTTTTTTTTTCCCCCTCATCAGTTTCAAGAACGCTTCATTTAGATATGCTTGACAGCTTTTTTAGAAAGGAGTCAGAACCTTAGCTACTGCCAAAGCTGTTGAACCCAACATGAATGTCAAATTAATACAGAAGCGAAGGAGAAATTGTTTGCAATATTAAGATATTTAGAATCATAGAAACATAGGATCATTATGGCTGGAAAAGACCTTTAAGATTATCAAGTCCAACCGTTTACATGTATCCTGAAGTGTAAAAATCTGCACCAGTTTTAGAACATGAAATATGCCAGACCACCGCATAACAATTGGGCAATGAACTAAACCCCACAAAGTTTTTATCTGTATTTTGTGTTGTTTGCATATTTTAACACATATGGGATGCGGTTTGTAAATATTGCAACCAGGAGCAGCCCTTACCATAAAAATAGTGGGTTCCACTTTCACCAGAACTCTCTAATCCTCAGATAAATCTGAATCTTATCTCCCTCACACATTAAGCAAGGATAGAACAAATGCTAGCACTAGCACTAAGCTAGCATCAGCTCAAAGTATATACCACCAGCAGAAGTACACTGCACGTCTGTAGGTGCTTGTGGATATTCCCCACCTGCAAGAAAGCATTAGAGGTGAAACTGATCACAGCACATACATAATTTTAAGTAGGTCCACTTAAAGACACGCTTAATCATCTTTGCAAAAACTTAATGTGATAGCCCGGAGCTGAAAAAACAGAGGGACTCTTTACCTTTGATAAAGCACAGGGTCATTTCAGGGCCACTACAAAGGATTGAAATGAATTTTCTTGCTTCAAATTAATATTATTTCTGCAGAAGTGACCATGACTTGCACAATTTCTGTTTCTGCAAGACTGCAATAGAAGATATGGAAACAGACCTCAGCAGTTTTGTGTTCTGGCTTCTACTCATTCCTCAAATTCATTATATACAAACAAGAACAGAAATATGTCTGGTTGCTCCAGCCTCCAGTCATTCTGACCTGCATGTCAGAGATTTGTGCGATGCAATGTATTTTCCTATTACATATTTGTTCTGCTTTGTCTCTTTCCCACCAGGATGCTTAGGTTAATAAATGTGTTCCTTTTAAAATGGACTCCGTTGGTAAACCACAACTTTGAGGAAAACTGTGTTTTGCGTGTCACCTTTTAACACTTACATCATTTCCCACTGAGCTGTCTTTTCCATTCCTCTTACCACCTTAGCAAATGCAAATGAAGTAATTATCTAGTTAAATTCTGAACAGGCATTATTCATTTGAGAAATCATTACTTTGTAGTGCTAAGGAAGCATTTTTTCCCCCACCTTTGGCACTTTACAATAAACTCATTCTGATCTAAATTGATTGCTCTGGGATTATCTTGGAGTCATTAAAATAATGCTGTATTGACATTCACTAATGTCTTTAATTAGCAATTTCAGATTCCAACATTTTGAATTAAACATGCACAGGTATAGCTTATTTTAGCTGTATATAATTTTTGTATGACTTCGAGTCAAATCTTATTTCAAATATTACATAATTGGTCTCAGAATTTTTTTTGCTGGAGTAAAAGTGATGGCAGCAAGGAGGGGATGAACACCCCATAGCTGATGAGATATGGAAGCAAGCTCTGTGAAGAGCAGAAAATACCAGTCTTCCAAGACTAACTTGTCTAAAAAAGTGTTGTGAATTACAACTCCAAACTATTCATTTATCTTTCTGTGTTACACCACAGATTTCAGGCTGATTTTTCTGCCAGTTTATGTCTATAGACACAGCAACTGAAAGCAAGAATATTCTTTTACTTGCAACCAATAAGAAGATTGGATGTTTTAGGTTGAGATCTTGTAAAACTTTACATGAAGGTCTGCTTTGGACTACAGTTAGTACTAAAATTGGTGTATATGATTCCAGGTTCTTAAAATGATCTAGGAAGTATTTTTATGGTTTGAATCTTTTTTTGTTAACCTAGCAGATAAGAACAATTCTAAGATCTTTTGTGATGGCTTTCCTGTAATCTTAAATTTGCAGAGACATTTAACCCTGTCAGACTTAGATTTTCTCCTCCTTTGTAGTTCTGGAGCACTTTAATTATTTAATCATTGTGTGAGAATGTAAAGTATGCCACAAAAATATCACATTATTCCGTGATTTCTTCACACCCTCAATAACACCCACGTTTCATGGGTTATTCTGCTACCTCTGATCCTAGAAATGTTCTGATTTCTGTCTGGACCTCAAAAGCCATGTGGACATGGTCATGGGCAACCAGCTCTAGGTGGCCCTGGGAGTTGGACCAGATAGTCTCCAGACGTCATTTCCAACCTCAACCATTCTGTGATTTGTAAACTCACTAGTGTGTGAGGAAAGATTTGGAGGTGACCTTGATGCTGATAGATGTAATTAATATAGTTTTAGCTGCTGTTTAATTATTTTTGCTTCTTTGTTTGTTATGGGGTTTTCTCAGATGTTGACAAAGGAAAAACTGACAAGATTACACCACTATACTTGATTAAAAGAACTGTTTTATAAAGCTTTTTTCCAAGGAAGTGTTTTGGCCATGTGACAATGAGTCGTAATCTCCTGATTTCGTAGGGCATCAGCAATGTAAGTTCCATCTAATTATTATGCATTTACTTAGTGAAAAATAGTTAACCAGATGTTCAGTAGGTGCAGAAATGTAATTTTTTTTTGTTTTTTTTTTACGGTGTAGGCTGATGAGTAAAGTCTAAAGAGCACTAAGGGTGTAAGATGTTGTAGTCAGAGATTACTTACTCCCAGTCACCTCTGTGAAGGGTAGCTGGGGTGTTTGTTGGCATTAACTCAAATGTATTTCAAATGTTCTGACTTAAAAACTTTGTTGGCAGTTTTGAATCTTTCTTTATAATAATGCATTCAAGGAAATAATTTTTTTTAGAATAGTGTGACTAGCACCATGTGAAGAATGAAAAATCAAGGACTTGTACGCTTCAAATAAATTATAGTTAATACATAGTTAATAAGTCAAAAAAAGAAAGGTCTTTTCCTCAGATTATTGCCATTATTAAATGTAAAGAAGATTACTGAGTAAGAGTCATTGAACGAGAAAATACATCTCTCCTCTCTCCCCATTTTAGAATATAACTGCATAATGGCTTCTGTAATTGCTAATGGTCTACTTTATGTATAAACTATGAAAAGGTGGCTGGTAAGTAGGCTTGTTTGAATAGTTAAAGATCCAGTATCATTAATTATTTGAATAAGCAGTAATTTTTTAAATTAATATTTTATTGTGGCTTTTATATTTTTTTTGTAACACCCACAGAAAACTGAATAGGTTAGTTTAGTGTTCTGGTAATCAACTGGTAATCCCTAACTTGTGTTGGAAATAATTTGTAAGTGCTACTGCACTTTCAATTAAAGTAGGGGTAAAAATGTGTATCTGTTAATTGTAAGCCTTTATATAACCTGTATGCATGCATTTGTATAGTTCAAGAGCTTGACAGAGGTTGATTTTGAAGACGAAATGCACATAAAGGGCGGGAGAGCATGATGTGTTCTTCCCCTTCCATTATACTAAAAGTTTCAACGACTAATGCTTTTTAACTGCTTCATTAATGGCTTTTCATGACCTCCTTATAGACTGTGAGAGACAATGGCTTAGAGAAGATCAGGTTAGCAACGAAGTGAGAAAAAGACAGAGGCCTAAATATTTTACTATTATTGTGAAATTAAAAAACATAGGAAATGTTCAGTATGTGGATGTTCTCATAAGCTGGAAAAACCTGGAGTACAACAGAACTCTGGAGACAAGAAGCTCAGTCTTCCACTGTCTCAGGCGTTATGGGGGCTACTTACCTGTTTTTAAAAAGGAGGAGGGACATAGTTTTTAGTTCATACTTTTCTCCACATTGCTGCTTTTACTGCTCTCACTTGCTAGCATTTCATAATGGAGTGGAAAATAAACGGAGTAATGGAGGTAGCTCTGTTTCATCAGGTGTGTTTTCCACAGAACTAAATTTGAATTCTAGGGGAAGAAAGTGCTTTCTTTCACTTTTTGTGTTGTGTTCAGAAGTGTGTATACATCTGAGAAGCAAAGTTCTAAAGTGAGTATGGGACTGTGAAACATAGCTTTGGTACAATTTGTATTGGTGAGTCTTTATGGATGCTAACAGTCTGACCAATGGTAACCAAAAGTGTTTAGAATTTGAACTTTCAAAATTGAATGCATCAGAATTTTGAACTTGCACATGGAAGTAGGTTAAAAGAAATTTTGTTCATCCTGTGAACTTATTTTTCTGAAATTTCAAATACCTTAACCTTAATAGGCATATAAATAAAAATATTGAACTTCATTATGATTTTATCTGAAATGTAAGTTAAGAAAACCAAATTTCATTAAAATACATTTTTTGTTTAGAAGATTTTATTTAAATTACTGGTTTATACTTCAAGACACAACTTAAAATTTAAAACATTTTTAATATGGAGAAGTCAAAACAACTTTTTTAGTTTATTGAGCTGTTTAGGCTTTAAAAATAGTTTAGACAGAGGATTAAATTGACTTCTTATTTCAGTGGTTTAATGGATTAATATTTTCTGACAGAAGATGTTATTTCAGACAAACAGAAAAGCCCCAGTCTCCGTTCAGGCTTTACAATGTTAGCAAATGTCCTCAGTTCATTTGAAAGAAAACCAGATGGAGGCTGTTCTTCTTAAGATTGTTGATAATACTCTTTATTTTTCATACTAACAAAATAGCATAGGAGACTAGTTCTGGATCAATAATTCAGAGGATTATTACTGTAGATTTGTGTCATGACCATCAAACACAATAAATGTTTCTTTGAAGAACACAGATGAATTCATAAAATAGGAAATTACCAGAACCGTCCTTTTTTATTGAGAAGAATGGTAGTTTGGAGAACCTGAACACATTGGGGAACTGTATTTGACTGCTGTCCATCTTTGATTGCTATCACGGACATCCCTTTTTTGTAGGTAGCTAAGAATATTTACGTAATTTAAAATTATTGCCATTACTTGAAATGAAATGGGTGCTATTGACTCCAGGGGCATCACACTTTTACCCAAGCCCAGGCTCCCTACATTTTTTATTCCATTTTCCAATACATCCTTTTTTTTTTTTTTTTATAGAAGTCAAAGGATGAAATCAAGGTTAATCCCAACAAGGACATTTCAAATAGTCTTCTTTAACACCTCAGCACACTGTTCCACTCTCCCTTGTCTGCTCACTTTTTCTCACTAATTTCTAAGGGAATGGTTACTTATTCAGCCCGAGATTCTCACTGTTGATGACTAGCCATGGCAACTGATCAGTACAAATATTCATGATGACTTTGATATTTTTATAGCTATGTTTTTGGTGCAAAGGTAAGATCAATCTATTGAATATAAAAACTAACCAACTATCAAATAGAAATTGGATTTTGGAAACTAACACCACATGAAAATTATATTTTATGAATAATCTGTATTCCATCCAGTCATCTTAAAAGTCTAAAATCTAAATACATGAATATGCATTAATGAACTCTATTTTCAAAGGTAAATTTAATTGATAGTCAAGTTCTGATGTCTAAATCACATTGTACATTTCTCATTCCTTGCATACCTGATGACAAGGAACTCTAAAATATACCTCAGAGATTACAGGCAGAACTGCCCACTGTCTGAGCTCAGAAAAAAAATGGTATTACTTAGTGAATTCCATTTGAATGGAACAGAAGAAATTAGAAGCACTTAATCATTAGTCCCAAAGTCTTAATTTAAAAGAAAAAAAAAAAGCATCCAGAACTCAGTATTCTAGGTGTATTCAGCAAAGCCTTTGTTAACTGAAAAAAAAACCAAAGAAAGTTTATTTCTCTGTTCCACTAGAGAGGGGTTCCTCCCCCCTCCCTCCAACAGCTTCAGCTCCACATAATCATTTTCATCTCCAGAGAGCAGTGTCTCTTGTTTATAAGATATAGCTCTGGGAGACAGCGATACGCTGACGCGTTAGAATCAGTCTGCAAAATAATAATAAGGTGATTCTTGCAAGAATGGCATCTAATCATAATCAGTCACCACCTTGTGTCAATGAGTCACTGGATGTCACCAAGTATATGGAAGCAGTGAATCTAAAAATATCTGGTCTGAACGGCATCTCTGAATGACGATCTCTAGGGTCCATTGTTGCTCTTTGAACTCTCATTTCTCCATCTCCTATCAACCACTTTTTCCTTTTAACTAATTTCTTGATTTGAAAAAAATGCAAATATAGAAACAATTTTTAATATAGAAATTAAAATATAGTATTTCCTGATACTTTCATAATTAAACTAATAAAACACATTGGTTCAAGCACTTCTCTGGTTTCCAATTCCACAGAAGAAGCAGGACCACTTATCATCCTGACTGCGTATCTGTAGTTTTTTTCTTTCACGAAACTGGATTGCTGCAAATAGTAGTTGAAAAATCTGTTATAAATAATCTCAGCACTCCTGGCAATGTGTTTTCAGTTCTTCAGTGTTCTGTAGTCATCAGTGCTGCTCAGGAATGCTCATAAGGTAAATGACCAGGTGCTACTGCGGCATTAAGACAGAAAAACTTTGTTTGAGGAGGAAAAAAGAAACTCAAACAAGGATATTCTCAGTATGTGTGTGACCACCACAAGTCAGTTTCTAGGTGTTTTTACTTACATTAAGGTAAAAATGGTGCTGAAAGTTAAAAATCTTAAGAGTGCATTTTATATTTACCTTTTCGCTTTGAGTTATTTGCTTGCACTTCCATGCAGATCTCAGGTGGTTTTATCATAAAAAGGAATTATTGTTTTCCTAGACAGGTAGATTCCATTACAGGATTTTGTTATTGGTACACTGTTTGTATAGAGAATATGGATATAGTATGTTATATTAAAATGGGATTTCTCTCCCTTTCCCCTGCATTTTTTTTTATCAAGAAGGGAACTGAATAGTTTATCCATCCTTCCCCTCTGGAATGATTTGTTGGCACTTCAGTATGAATTCTACGCACAGCTCATCAAAGAATCATTTTGGTTGGCTACGGTTCATCCATATAAATTGAACACTTCAAAGATTTTTCTCACTTTGACCTGCATCTCAAAATCTCTGCAGGAAACTGCATCATACAAAAAAGCAGAGTGATCAGAGTGAATAACCGGGGACCATACACGGAACAGAAAGGCTCAGAACTAATGTCTCATTGCTATTTGCTTATCTATACCTGCTAACTCACATGTGGGCCCATTACTCCAGAAGAAGCACCTTTCTGCCAGTTTTAACGTAAGATGCAGGCCTGAAAATCCCTCAGACAAAAACTTAAGATCAAATTGATGTTGCATGCGTGCCACTTCCATCAGAATCTATGGATTAGAAATACACCTGCTATGAAGCAGACTTGTACCTACGGGGATATGTGTGCACGTTTGCAATGGCTGTGGAGGAAGGAGCTGCCTGATGCAGAGTGATGCAGCTGTATAGAAATCTGTGAGTCTACTTAACGTAACAGGCAATTTGATCCTACATATATGAGAAATAAATATAGTAAAAAATAGTAAATATATTTTAATGGTCTTACTGTAAGGAAAACAGAGTACAGAGTTTTTGAAGTTGTTTATATAGAACTAGTGATGCTTGAAATATGTGTTTTAAAAAGTCCCTTGGAAATTGCTAGTTTAACTAAAAATTTTGCAAGAACCAGTTTCATCTGAATTCCTCTGTAAAATTACTGGAATAACATCTGGTCAATAACATTCAGAATTATAAGGGTAAAAATTAAAATACATGAGCTTGAAAAAGAATGTGTTCAAAATATTTTGTGTAACACAAAAAAATCCTAAATTGGGTTTTCATTCCAATTCAACATGAAACTAAAATTTAAGACGTCATTATTTTTCATAAGATTTTAATTTTTTCAGTGTCTACTTATTATACTTATTTGTAACTCGCTAAAATCTTATTTTTCTGAACATTAAATGAGAAGGATTATATGCAAAAGATGAAATTTGCTAAGATCTCCCAAACATAGCATCTTTTAAAAACTATTCTACTAAAATTTTTAATGTAAATATAAATGTCTTTTAAGACACCATTGGATTTTGTCCCTAAGCAGTACACACTGGTCACCTACCTGATGTTGGCTCAGTCTGATGCAGAATTCATAGACTTAAGAAGAAAATTTTCTTTGATTACATCATCTAAGTTATAGCACTTCTTGTCTATGTTTCAGGGCTTAGTTTTAAGTCAAACTCTTGGCCTAATTATTTCAGCAAGGGTATTTTCTAAGCAGTGAATGACAAGCTTACACAGAGAAAAATAATGTAATGTAAAATATGTAATGAAAAATAATGTAATGAAAAATAATGTAAAATACAGTAAGTTTCACTTGAGCATTTTCATAGCAGTTTATTCATTTTCATACAATGAAAAGCAGTTCCAGTATCAGTGGGCTTGATCTGAAGCACTGCTTCTCTAAAGTTATTGTAATTTCACTGCAACTTATTGTTGCAAGTGACACACAGATTTGGCAGAATAGAATTTGGGATTCAATAATCTTCAGTGGAAAATTTGTGATCTTTATTGACACAGCTTTAATGAAACAGCTGTGAAAAATACCACATTCAGTCACCCATCAACATTTTTCTGAGTCTTTGACTAATAAAAACCAGTGTAACTCTCTAGGATTATGTTTTAAAAAGGGAAAAATTGCCATTCCCAGTTCTTGCTTTGAAATAAATTTTGTTTACTTGAACATATTAAGAAAAGCCCTGGCACTATCTAAAACACTTCTAAGAAATATTTGAACTGATCAATTTTAGTTTTTAGGAAGAGTAATTTAAAGTTTTTTGACAAAACTTTTAGTTAGACCACCAGTTTGCCTGTCTATCTATTTAGTCACTACAGTATGTAATAATATACACTAAAAAAAATTGGCAAATAACCAGGGTCTTAGTGAAATGTACACACCTGTATTTTCTTCTGCTAGGAAGGGGCAGTTCTATCAGATGCTAGGGCAAGGGGCAGGAGGAAATGTTTTGCTTCATATGTTGCTGATCTTTTTCTATTTGTTTTTGCTTCTTAGCTGATTTAAGGGAAGAAAGAACACAGGTGAGGTAAATGCAAGTAGGTGAGTGCTTTGAAGGTCATTCCTGTGGTGTTGGAAAAGTCCACTGGAATCATACACTTTGGTGTTTTCTAAAATGGTCATGCTGGATTTGTATAATAAGCTCTAGAAAGACAGTGCCTGGCTAGATCTCCTCAGTCCACTGAGATTTCTTTTCCAAGCTGTCAAGTTCTTCTTCCTGAGTTTTATAATCTTTATTGTCCTACAGGACTACAACTGCCTTATTGGTTCAAAGACTTCTATGTTATCTTTAATGTAGCCAGGGCTTGAGCCATTAATTGAAATCTCTTTAGGGCACTGCAAAAAATACATGGATAGAAACAACAAAGTCACAATGACATTAGCTTTGAGGCTGCAAACTTGGAGAAATCAAATAATTCAAATTATTTCATCTGAAATTTTAACTTTCCCTCCTGTGTGTATGGCAATTAATGTCTTCCACTGTGGGTAAATACTATTCACATGACTGTAGTTGTTCTCAAAATCAGTGGCATGATTGTGGGTGCATGGGTAAAAGCTGATAACTCTCTGCAATTTCCTCAGCGGGTTCTTCAGCTGAACAAATATCTTTCTCAAATAAACTGTGTGCTTTTAGACGTTATTTTAAAATTGTAATATTTTAATCTAAATAGATTTGTTTTCCACAAGAGGGAACCAAAATCCTCATTTTCTTTTTTTTTATTTTAAGATTGGAGTGTACTAATTATTTTCTTTACTGCTTAAAAAATGACAATTCACCTATAATGTAGTATAATTGGAGTGCTTGGCTGAAGTTTACACAGTTCTGCCATGGATGAATTTGTCAATATTTTGAATTTTGTAGTTCTATCCAACAGGAAACATGTATGTCAGGTTCTGTCAAGAACTGATCATAGTTGTCGCAGTACAACTAGGTGAAAATCAACTGACTGTGAAGAAATTTATTGATGACCTTATAACTGTTTAAAGAACATAAAAAATCATTTGTAAAAATGCAAAAACACAGTAATGCGTCCTGTGCACTTCCTCTCTCTCTTCCTTTCTTTCTCCCACTCCCCTTCCTGTTTCCTTCATACAAAGTCGGGTAATTACTTGAGATAGTGAGTTTTCTGGCAAAGGAACACATTTTTGTTCTGTGTTTGTATAGTGTCTTGTACAATGACTAGCTCATGATAAGGACTGCCAAATATCAGTGAGATACAGCCAAGAAAGTAATTCCATCCTGAGTAGAAGTTATGAAGCCTGTTCCTTAAATATTCATGTCTTGTGGCTAGAGTCACTGTGTATAATATAATGAACTTCTATTGAAATTTTCCTGTGGTTTGGACATTTATAATAGCTTTCTCCTATGTTGGTCTTTAATGTTTAAAAAGACTTGAGCTCATCCTTCTTCCCTTCAGTGAAGACTTTAATAAAGTCTCTCTCTATACAGTGTCCTATTTTTATGATGCTTACCTGTTTTTCACATTGCCAAGACCACTGTTAGGCTTGACTAAAATTGACCAAAAATTTCCAAAACCAGAAGGAAGTATTATTTTAACCAGGCTACAGACGTAATATAATAATGATATAAAAATTATGCTGCTTCCCATGCTCACAAAGCAGAGGGATAGAGTTTGTTTTTCTCCTTTTCACCAGGAAAATAAAACATCTTTAAGTAAGAAAGGACAATATTCATCTAGATCCCAGTTCACTGCATAGTAGACAAGCCTCGAACACGAAGAATAGATGAGGTAAACAATTTTGAAGCAAAGCAAGCCTATCCTTTTGATAACAGCATTTCCTATCATGAGCTTCTCTGGATCCTGCCCTGCCAAAAAGTGGATCCTTAAACCCATGGAGATATAGGGAATATAGTGTGGCAGACATATTAGTTTCTCCCTGTGGCTGGCCTTTGGTCAGCCCTGCCGTTTCCATTTGACCTCAGCATCAATTGCCCCCTTCAGGGACTGTGCAGAACTCCCTCTATACTCACTGCCTATTAGCATAAATTTTCAGTTTGCCTGTCATAGCGATGCAGTGTTGGTCACTGAAATTTTGTATGCCTTGTATTTTCTCCTTGTTTTACAGGTGATGAACTCAGGCTTAAGGAGACTTAAACCTAGGTAATTTATTTCACAGGGAATTAGGTGTGTGAATACTTTTGAGATGCTGGGTTTACATGTCTAATTTAAGCCAGTTCCTAGTAAACTATCCTCTCTGTCATTAAGCCAGGTTTAAGTAACAGGGAAAATCGTGTTGACAGTTTACTCTGTCAGTTCACTCTGTTTAGAAAATAAACTGCCAAACCGAATCTAACACCTGCTTCTGCCTCCTTTGTTTCTCTCCTCTGTGCCCCTCCGCTAGTATCCCCTTTAGGCTGTACAGTCATTGAGGCTGTGTTCCTTCCCTCCTTTTGTACAATGTGTCATCTATAGTCTGTAATTGTTTATCCTACCATTTCATACTCCACAAGCTTTTACACAGTGAAATGGCTGTCCTGGGTATAAAAGGACCTGTAAAAAGAAGTGTAAAAGCTTGTGATGTATGACAGTAGAGAGAGTGAAAGGCATCTGGATTTTATGTCTTATGTGCTTATGAAACGAGAGAAGGACGGTGTCTGACTCCTTTCTAGAAATTAATTGCAAGAATGGTTAAGAAACTATCGTCTTAAGCATGCAATTTGGTCAACCCGGAGTAAAATTCAACACTCACTAATGTAACTGATGCTTTTTTGAAATGGCATGAATGAGGATGAAGGCAGAACTTGGCCTGTAGTATCTAAGGATTCAATATATCTGTGAAGATTCTTCATTTGTACGAACATTTTGATATGAAACCTTGTGTTAGATTTTATTAACCACCAAAGTGCGGTAAATACTTCACAAACTGAGATTCTAACAAAAGCCAGTCACTACTAATTTCAAGTCAAACTAGGAAGAGGCTGCCCTGGGGAGTGGTGGAGTTGCCATCCCTGGAGGTATTTACAAGACGGGTAGACATGGTGCTTAGGGACATGGGTTTGGTGGTTTTGGCAGTGTTACATTGATGGTTGGACTTGATGACCTTAAAGGTCCCTTCCAACCTAGACAGTTCTTTGGTTCTATGATTCTAGTGTGCATGACCTCCAGGAAAACCAGAATAAATATTGGAGCTGGCAGGGAAGCAGGCCAGCCAGCTACCACAGGAGCCCTTTCCTCAGGGCAGCGGTTGAGGTGGTTGTCACAGGCCACTGTCCCACTGGAGGCTGCACCCATCCACATCACATTTTCCTCCAGCAACCTGACCCCCTCCCACAGCCGCACTGCTGCCTCTTCCACTCTGCTACCCTCTTCCTGGCTGAGGTGGGGCATAGCCACCCCTTACCGCTGCTCTCCAGCTGGCGGCTCTGCAGCCGTTATGGTGGGAACACCATTGGCCATTGGTGCTTCTGGGCCCTTACAGGTCTCTTGTTCGACAGCAGCATGGAGGGGACACAGCAGGGACCTTTGCTGCTCTCTGTGTGAGAATGCCCCACAAACTTAGCAGTACCTACATTTCAGCTCAGCAAGAGGCCACCTGAGTCTTACCCGGTCATGCTGGCTGAGAAATTGCATTTTATTGTTTCTCCTTGATAAAACAAGATTCCCTTTCCAAACTCATAGGTGTCTCAGGTGATCCACTGAGAGTCTTTTCTTATCACTCTCGCTAAATCCACCGTCACATCGTCTATCAAGACTGGTAACAAAAAACAAGCGTTTATCCACAGAAAGTTGCAAAGTTGACAATTTTATTGTTACTTTCTACATAAAGCGTCTATGTTCCTTTTTTTGACTGACCTGTATTTTTCGCTTTTGAATGTATGCTGCTGATATTTTGGGGGTTTCTCAGCACAAATCTGCAAGTAAAAAAAATACTTTCCTGTCTCACTTTTTTCCCTCCCCCCCTTAATAACTGTAACTTAATATTTCCATGTATCCCTGGACTCCAGATGCTGGTATTAAAAAGAAAAATTACATTACTGTAGGACTTCTGATAAAACTGCAAGATCTGGCAATGAGCAACACAGGAACAACAACATCTTAGAGGTCACATTAAGGTTGACATCTCCAAGAAATTATTTAGTCAATGGAAAAGGTCTCATAGAGAACTCGGACAAGATTTTTCCCTATTTATGCAATGTCCATTGAGAAATAGAGCTTTCTACTATTTATTCAGTCTTAGGTGTTTGTAACCAAGCTGTTGAATAGTCATTGAGACTTTTTATTGATACAAATACTAGTTACTCTGCTGACATTCATCTCACTTCTTGAATTTGTTTTAATTTGAATTTTAATTGTAAGAATGCATATTGAGCTGCAAAGAACCTTGCTCTATACATATCTGTCAAAGGTACTCTCTCCCCCCCCCCCCCCACCTCACCACCC
>VZSZ01002751.1:249970-276778 GCA_013398815.1 Ibidorhyncha struthersii
AAGTAACAACTATTTTTCCTACTTCTATCCTTGAAGGAAACATTAAGGGATTTTCTGGTTGATGTCTAATTCATCCTAGCTGAACTAATGGAGGTTTGATTATACCATGTGGGTATAATTCTGGTAGTATTTGGTCTGTATCACTTAGTCTCCTTTTTCCACCTAATGCATGTAAAGCCCTTCCTCTCTACTATTAGATTCTTTCAATATAAAGCTTTTCTACAATCTATATCTTCAATAACTAGAAGTGTATTGGCAAATTGTTCTGCATTACTTATACTAATTTAAAAAGCTCAATGAAACATGAAAGGAGTTTAGTATTTGTTCCATTTTATAATTTGTCACTGAGTAAATTGATTTAGGACAAAATATTATTATACAGGTCTTGTAACATGCAGCATCTAATAACATATTTTATACCATAAATGAGGCTACATTTTCATGAGCATTCTCTGTTTTTCTTTGATTTGTTTCCTAGAACGCAGTATATAATTCCAACCATACAATGTCACTTTTATGGACATATTCTTCACCAGCATCAAAAAACCCACTTGTAAAAATAAATAAAGGAATAGATACAATAGGGCTTGCACCTTTTTCTGTGGATATTTCAGAGGCTGCTGGGTGCTGTTCATTTGTCTTATTAGTCTGTGGCTTGGAATTTTGAAGAATAATAATGCTAATATCATAATCCATGTGCTAGTATAATTGAAAATTCAGACCAGAATTTAGAACTGAAAGATATATGTAGCGTAGTACTCTGGCCAGATGTGGGGGATGGGGTGTCTCAGGTGCAGCTACAGGATGGGTCACCATCATCAGTTGTACTGTCAAGAAAGTAAATTTCATGATGGACCTGGAACTTTTCAATATTTTAAGATCATTTCAAACCTATTAATTAAAATGATGCATAAGTAAGATTTTAAAATGTTTTTGCACTTTTTTAAAGTAATCATTTATGTGAATATAAAAAAGACTACTATGAACTATGCTTTAGCAATTTTTGCTTTCTGGAGTCAAGTTCAACTTCTTTCTTAGAAAGGATCTTGAATAATTAGGCTTGCGAATGCATCATTGATGATACCAATTAAATAAAATTATTTTCTATGCCACCTTTTTCACATATTTATAGCCAGTGGTTTTGCTCTGTGGAGATTAAAATCATTACCACACTGGCTTCTTAGTCCTATGCAAATCCTCCACACTGATTCAAAATTAAATATCCAATGTCTTTCTGTCATTCATTCATCTGGTTTCTTTAAAGAGAACAAATCCATCCCAGATTAAATGAATATCAAATCTGAACCCTCTAACTACATTGTGAAGATATTGTTATTTTGGAAAAGTTATCCAAATCATCCATGTTTTGCTGGATTTCAGGCTGAAAAAACAGTGACTTGTACCAGTGAGGAAATTACGTGTGCGCATCATTACATGAAAGATAAATGTATTTAAAATTGATACACCAAAGATATACATATAATTCAAGAAATACTTTAACACTATCTTATATGCATGTCAATTGGGGATAAGGCAAAGTACGAATTTTAATAATTCACTAATTTAATATATGATATAATAATTGAAGTAGTTGCATAAAAGTTAAAAGTGGGGGAGCAGTTCTCAGGAGGACTTTCAATAGGTCTTCACACCTTCAGAAAAACAATTCTCACTGGAGTAAATAGCTCAGTCTTTCAAATCCTAATTTGGTTTCTGAATGATATAGAGATCCAGAGCAGGGCTGCAGAAAAAAACCTAGGTTATAAGCTTGATTCTCTATCTGAAATGAATATGAAAGAGTAAATAGGAAGCAAGCAATTAAGAATCAAGCCACATCCTTTCAGAATTATTCCGTCACAGGGTTTGGCATTTGGTTTTTTGGTTGGTTGTGTTTTTTTGAAGGAGAGCTGCAGGAGACTTGTTCAGATTTATTTTTTAAGTAGGAAGAAAATGCCTGCACTGTTTGTTTTGTTAAGAACCTCAGTAGGAGAAAAAACTCTTGCTTCTTCTAAGGGTTTCCAGTTAAGATTGCACTACACAGAGAACATACATACATTACTATTTCAACTTCCCATAGGTGAGGGAAGAGATTCCCCAGGGACTTTAAGCCTCCTGTAGTTTCTGTTGTGGCTGTCTGAATAACACTGCAAATACAATTTGTGCCTCTGACTGTTCTCTTGCTTAGTGTAAGTTTTTTGTGGAAGGGAACATATTCATATCTATATATTGCGAGAACCTACGACAAAGCATTGGAGGTTATAATTCTCATAAAAACGGAGTTTCATAGATTGTAGTCATTGCCATGTACAAGAAGGTGCAAAATGCTATGCTTTTGAATTGATATCCCTCTACATTAATTTGAAGGTAGTGTAAATTTGACGATAATGATTGTCCAGATGTAAAGCAAGAGAGTGATACACCTGTATTGTTCTTACATAGCTCTTTGAGCAGGGAACTACCTTTCTGTCTTTTTATGATTTATATTTCTATGAACTTGGACTAAGTTAGAAAGTCATTTTACACTTATATTTTATAGTTACATTTTATGGTTAGAGCAAACAAATACTCTTTGGTAAAAACATATTTTTCCTGCCTCACTGAACTTTGTAAACCTTGGCCAGTTTACAGTAAATACAGGTTCTGATACCAGTGCTTGACTTCCTCAGAGAAATGAGGTATTATGAACATTTACATATTTTAACATTCTTTTCTTCCATTTTGTTCTGTTCACTTTGGTGATTTGTCGTATCAACCATGAACCACTGGACAAGTATAATTCACTCTCATAAACTTGCATTTACTTCTCTAGCATTGCTTTTAGAATTTTCTTTCCTGTTGTTCCTAAAACACCTTAGAGTCCTAAAACATCTTAGAGTTTACCGCTATGTCAGCCTTCATTTCACTGAGGTGATAAGGCAAAATTACCTCCTGTGCAGCTGAGCCCAGAAAAGAGAGAGACAACCTTTGCCTGGGCATTTGTTGTTCTCGCTTTTAGCAAGCTAGTACCTGAATTATATAAATGATAAGTATTTACTTTGAATCACTGGATGGTCCAGTAATAAATTAGTGCTGTTTTCTCTCTTTTTTTTTTTTTAATAATTGGTAAAATTTATTCTTGCTTGTTTTCCTTGCAATCAGAAAAGGCAACAACAGGATCAGTGAAATGGCATTTCTTATCTGCTAGTAATGCCTATTTTATGCATAGCTAATTCCCTAAGATCTTAAAACAACTTACAAGCGACATTAGTAACATTTTCATAGTTTTATAGAGAATGAAGCCCAAAATAGCACAATGACTGCATAGGTTCCCCATATAATTAATATGTCTTGGTATGTCTCCTCAGGCTCAGTTAGGTGCTTTGTCTATTTCTAAAAAGAAATCAGGAAGTTGGATGTGATATATGGGATTGCTTGGAGTTTTGAAAAGCTGAAGCCCTAATGGGATCGTTAAGCACTTTTTATTGCTGCATTGCTTAAAATCAAATGTTCTACATGAGATTTTAAAATCATGCTTATTGTAGCTCTGTAAAGAAAGAGATAAAGACTGTTGTTAGGCAGAAATAAAGACATCCTTTAAAACAAAAAGTTGTTAGAGCTAATATTTTATTACAAATGTAAATACATATATAATTGTAATAATGTTTAACTTTAGAGAGTGGCAGTCCTTTTCTATCATGCCAGATTATTTATGTGTAAGCAAGATTTCTTTTAGTCGCTAATAAATGCTTTTGTAATTTGTTTTGGTAATCACTGAATTTGAAATAAAAGATGTGTTATCACTACCAGACAAAAACAAATCAAGCTTTGTTTACTTTAAGAGACACCATTATTTCAAAAAGATCAGAGTCTCAAGTGCACTTAAGCCATGGTCCACTTCTGCTGTTAGGTAGTACTGTAAAAGGAGTGTTTATGTGACAACTGACCCTCTTCTGATGATGCTGCTTCTTGTTTTGGAAGAAGAAAGCTGAGCTTTGAATATAAATAATGTGTGAAACCCTGCTTAACTGCCCAGTAAATTCAGGCGCTTCTCATTCTAAGCACAAGCCCACAAATGTTGAGTGGTCCTGGAAATGCGGGGGAAAAAATAGGAAGCTTTGCATACTGATTACATAGGCAATGCAATTTTTTTTAATCTCCATCTTTAATTTAAACAATTCCTTGTAAATATTTTATACAACTGCCTCCCAAAGCTTTGAGTTTTCTATTAAATATTCTAAGGGATTATTTTCCTGACAGGCTAACTGTATTTTCCCTCATGGTTTTAGAAGTATGGTGATGATTTCGCTGTTGGTTAACTTTTCATTTAAGTAGTGTATGAAAGTAGAGCTGAACTCAGATGATCTAGGACAGAGTTCTGGAAGGCCTGTGCCTGGAAGGTCTGATTAGCACCCATGGGTCTCCAGTGAGGTTTATTTTCTCCAAGTTTGCTTTAGCAGGGGTACAAACAAGAAAAAAAACACAACAGTGTTTGAGTTTCCCCTCACCAAGGCAATGGAAATGAGTCAAATTTTATAAGAAAACACAAGTCAACTTGTTGAGAATTTGTGTGTACATAATGTGTATTCTGCACATACTGATGGATGCAATGCAAACAGTTTTCTTTGATGATTTTGTGTGTCTCTGCACTTTTTTACCAACTTTTATTCTTGTTCTTCCTCTGTACAAAAAGCCAAACCTTTATCTGGAGTTAGAGGTACTTGTTCAGCTTACTAAAAGCTGCACGTAGCTGATTTGGGCAGTGATCTAATTAGCAGTCAGCAGGCTTGGTCACTTGAGTGCTGACAGCCTTTCAGTGCCTTTTCAAAAGGACATACAGGGTGGTGGACAAGTTCTTCTTTCTTTGATGGATGCAGCTAAGAATCCTGAAATAATATGCTATAGAAATAGAAGATGTGCCTGCAGGCCTATATGGATAAGAATATGTCGAGTAAGGAGACAATAGACTGGGACCTGACTCACACTACCGTGGATGCCTAGACTTGAACATTGGTTTTTTTATGGATCAATTGAGCAGAATCTAAGCATCACTTATTTGAAAACTGCCTTCTAGATAAGTTATCTTTTCTAGAAATTACTTGGTGTTTTTCAGTGATTGATAAACACTTTTCTAGCCTGCAGAGAACTGCTAGAAATTTTCCTTTCTGTAATTACATAAAAAACTTAAATAGCTTGTAATTGGTTACTTAGTCACATGTAATTTGGGATCCACTCTGTTTCCTGGTTTGGATATCTCAATTTAACATGGGTAGAAAGTGCAAACATCAGTATTTACAGGGATTTGCAGCAGTCAGAAATATCTAAAATGCAGAAAGAGAGACAGGAAATTCAGATCTTATCAAGACATTTTGAAACTGTTTGTGCAGCAAAGTTTATCTCTAAAGATATATATTTGTGTTGCCTCCAAATGTATTGATTTTGACCATACAAACAGATTTGCCTTTTTGTAAAACCTAGAGTATAGTTTGATACACTTTGTTGTTTTAGTTCCAGAGCTCTGTATGAATATAATTACAGAAAGCTTCTGTATATTCATCTACAGGGTTTCCAGCACCTGTGTAGTCCTCCATGGGGCTTCCAGCAACACATCTGCAAAATGTATGCATTAAAATTCATTGTCTTCCATTCTGCTTTATACTTTCATTGACCTACTACTCCATCACAAAAAGCATTCTCAATGCTGATGATATTTGCCGAGTCAATCACATTTGCTCAACAATCAGATAATGTTGAATATATTTAGTGCCTGGGATTTTAAGAAAATACTTGTATTACTGCACATGCTCCTGTTTCTTATTTCCACATTTCAACCACCTGCCAACAAATGGATTATAAAATTATTTTTTATTTGTTTCTCATTCTGTCTCTTCATAAAGAGCTTTTTTTTTCCTGTCATTTAATCCACAGGGAGCGTTTTTTAAATGACTCTGTCAGTTCTTTCCATTGCAAATATTAGGCTGAGTGATCATACCTCCAAGTGTTTGTCAGCCTTCTATTATTACTGCACTTAAATGCAGCCACTAGAAAAATGTTGTGGAAGAAAGAAATAGAATTGAACAGAAAACAACTGAATTAACTTTCTGATTTATGCTCTGTAATGTTTATATTCTCTCTCTGTAAAAAAAAAAATTATCCATCCAGATTTTCTAAACGATCAGACTTATTTCTGTAGTTTGATTTGTTCAGGAATGAATCTTGTGAATGTCCTAGATTATGACAAAGCCTGTTTCTCTATATTTCTTAAAACTTACTTTGTGTGAAGAGACTGCACCACAGTTTCCAAGTCAAGCAATTTGAAATCTAGGTAGCTCCCAGGCTTTTTGTTTTGCTTTTTGTGGTTTGGGTTTGGTGGTTGAGTTTTTTCTCCCAAACTTTTTTTTGAGATGTAGCTGAAATAATTCTCCCTCTGCTAAAAAGGACAAAAAAGTGACAGCCCTTCAGAAGTCGTAAGCTGTCTTGTCCCGCATTCAGTACACCAGCTTTTTCTGCTCAGTCAGTTACTAGCTACTTAGGAACAGACATGGAAGAATAGTCATTTTTAGCTTCCAATGAAAGCATTTTTAGCTTCTTTGTGTTTCTCCACATTCCAGAAGTGACATGCAGGTTCAGTGCTCATTAGTTCAAATTCTGTTACAAGCTCCTATTTATGTGGAAGCTTCAGCTCAAAACAGTCCAACTTTGCAAGAGAAAAGAACTGACACTTTTAAATATCTGTGCAGTGACAAAATCGTGTAGTGAGTCAGATGGATAAATGCAGAATTAAAAAGCAACAATCTGCATTGGACTAGTAAACATAAAGGTGCAGCCAGTTTTAGTATTCACATATTTGAAAATTAATCTTAGAAAAATAAAAGAGAAGGAAAAATAAACTTGTAAGACACAAATCAAGCACTTTTTTTTTTTTTTTCTGGAAGATGACATGATGGTCTATTGCTTGGGCGAATGTGGAAAATAAAAGTAAGTTATGTTGACCTTGCTTGTTGGTCAAGATCCGAGTCTTGACTCTTGGCTGAGCAAGCATCTTGAACCACTACCCTTCATATACTCAAGTTAGAGGACAGCAGACACATATTTGCTGTTAATCACAAAGGCAACTCACGACATTGCCTGATGACACGCACAGTACCTGTCACTCCTCAGCTGAGATTGGAGCTAATCACCACAAGCATATGTCTCTGCTGGCAAGGAGTGCATCCCATGTGGAAGGCACTGGCTGCTGGTGCCCTTCACCCATTTCTCAAAACAGGCTGGCAGGGTGTGTGCTTCTTGTCTGAGCTACCCTGCCAGCGTGCAGATGGTAATTTTGGGTACAGTGTGGTGAACTGTCACATAATCAAGCCCTCGTCCCAGCTACCACTTCACATGTGAGACTTGCCACCAGCCTCTGCCTGAGGTCAAGCCCCACCTGTGGTTTGGTGTCCATTCCCTCTGCAGCCAGCTTACTTTCAGTCACTGGTTGGACAATAAGAGTGGAGGAAGTTAATTCTTTCAGCTAGTCCCTGCCATGGCTTCAAGGGATACTTTTGGATCTGCTTAATACCCAGGTACTGTGTCTGGTTCTGTGGGCTCCTCACATCTATTGTTTTAATTTAAAAATAAGGTAGCCTACTTAATTTTATGCTTCAACAGCATGCAGAGGAAGTACTCACAGAGTTTGTCTGTTGGTAATTGGGAAGCAGCAACTAAACACCTAATCTGAGCTGTTAGTTGCCAGAGTTTCTTCATGGTTTACCCTCCATGGTGGATGTAAGAGCAAGATCAGGTTGCCCTGAGTCATCTTTGATACATTTCTCCTAAAAGGTTTTCATACCTGGTGAAAGGAGCTCAGATCAAGGCCAGGAGATTTTTCTCTTTGAATAGCCCTGCATTTAAGATCAATCTCAATTAAAACACAAGTCTGGTAACACTAACATAGCAGAAGTGTCCTTTAAATGTTTATTTAAAAATGTTCTTTAGGAATGTCCTTTTTATTTTAGTACGATAGACCATCGTGCATAGCTTTTTCTTCTGTTACTCTGTGCAATCCAGTATTCGACTTCTAATAACATTCATTTTTTCAGTCCCAATAAATTTGAAACAGAGTAGTCTCCTATACTTTTACCCCATTTAAAGTGATAGTCCTTGCACATATTCAGTTATAATTATGTCCGAATAACAAGAAAGCAGATGTATATCCTTTCTTTCTGTAGTAATTAAACAATCTGACAGGAGTGCTTAGCATTCTTGAAAGGCCATAAAGGCCTGCACTTCAAATGCTCCTTGAAGGAAGGCAGGACTTGGTATCAGCACACGCAGGCAGGACATGCAGAAGTCCCTTCTGATTATATGTGGCAATGCTAGTATTGCATGCAGTAGATGTAAATAAGAAACTGTTGTTCAATACAGCAAGAGCTCTTGAGATTGAAAAAGTAAATCAGTTGGAGAGTAAATTTTTTGTGAGGGTCACATATGTCTTTTATCTACCATCCTCTCCTCAGAAGCAACATACATTTAAAGAATTTCATCGCTCAAATTCTAAGTAAAGGATAAAATGAGTTATTTTAATAGTTTCTAAGTCTTCTTTTTCTGTTTTCTGAAAACCAATAAATTTGTCAGCCCTCCCAGAAACGAGATGAACCCTTTCCACAAGTCGTTTCAATTAACTAACATATTCTATGAAAAATAACTTAGTGAGAATTCTGTCTTTGACATGATTGTTAATTGACAAGCAAGCTGTCTGATTTCTCATTTTCCTTTCTCTCACAGCTTTAGATTTCTGTTTTAAACATATGGCTGAATTTTTAAAGTCCTGTCCCTTTTCTTTAAGAGTATAAAACTTGAATGTTATTGATACAGCGTGTTTCCTTGATGTTTCACAAGTGTGTGAGAATATTTCCAGGTCAAACTAACCTGCATGTTACACTTTTTGATATTTTTTTTTTTGCCTTTTTTTGGTTTGTTTTGCTTGTTGTTTCTTTTGTTTTTTTTTAAGTGCCATTTCAAGGAATCATGGAGTCTTTATTTCAATTTAAAGAAAAAAAAATACTGACCCTTCTGATTGCTGTGGCAAGTATATCTGTCTGGCTAAGCAACTACAACACAATTTAAAACAGTTATTTTTTCACCTGTTGGACTTTACATCTCAGGATTTTTGGAGCTGAAGTAATAATTTTCAAATACACATAATTACTGAATAAATGACGCGAGAATATAGTGGAGTAGTAATAAATATCAAATACTGTGGGAAGTCAGTTTTACTTAAAATCACAAAAATGGAAGAGGCTTCAGAAGATCAGCCCATGTCCAAACTAAAATGAGCTATACCTGTGTCACCCACTGATTGATGTTTGTCTAGCTTGCTCTTAAAACATCCAATAATTGTTTATGACAGTGTCTCTGAGGCAGTGTCAAAAACCTTATTAAAGTCAAGATATACGACATCTTTCCTGTCTACAAAACCCCTCATGTTTTGGTACTGTAAAAAGAAGGTAGATTGGCCTGACTTGATTTATTTCTGATATCCATATTGACTTTGACTAGTCTCCTTGTTATCTAACAGCTACTTACAGAAAGAGATCTATTTTCCTAGGAACTGAATTTTTGTTCTTTGTACTATAATTCCACAGAATCTTTCTTCTTCTCTTTGCAACTCCCTTACCCATTTTAAAAGAAAGGTATTATTTTTTCCTTCTCTAATATTTTAGAAATTACTTATCCTCCATACAGTCTCAGAAATAAGCAACAACAGTAAACTGTTTGTCACTTTGTGCTTGCCTGTTCTGATTTTGCCTTTATGTGTTCATGGTATATTTTTTCTGTAACCTCAACTAATTTTCCACTTCCTATATGCTTGTTTATGCTTAAACTCAATGAAGAGCTCATATTTCTCTAATCAATAAGGAGAAAGTGACTGAATCAGATTTCAAAGACTGTTGCTTTGTGAATATCATGTAGGGGAAGCTGCGCCCAGCACATTCCAGGGAATTGCTGGACATTCTTTGTGTTCGTGTATTTGCTTCTCTCGTTACTTCCAATTTATGGATGCTGGCTGATTCTGCTAGTTACTTTTAAAAAGCCTTATCCACTTTCTTCATCCTGGTGTAGCAGTGAGTAGTTCCCAGACAGAAGTTCCCACTGTGAAAACTGTCACGTTTTTTCCCCTTTACTCATAAAAATTGGAAGATTTTAGATGTCAGTCACACACTGCAAAATGTACTTCAAAATGTGTCTTGAAATGTGCTGTCTTTTAAATTTCAAAATTGATCTTTTAGGCTTTCCCAAAATATATTTTATGAATCAAAATAAAAATTAAATAAAGGAGTTAATTAATAAAAAAAACACCATGTAATTTTAAATCAAATAAGTAATTTTGGCTTGACTTAGTTGCAATTAATTTGGCAGAGGCACGTACAGAAGAAGCTTTACTTAAAGGAGACGGGCCTGAAAAAGCTGGAGTAAATTTTCCTTCTGACCCTACTCTTTTTAAATGTTGAATGTTCTGTATTTGATCGTAAAAACATGTGGTCCATATCATTCCTGTCTGAAGTGTGGTTCAATATGTACAAGTATATGCAAAATCAGGAAGGTAAGAGAGAATGGTTGGGGTTTTGTTTGGTTGGTTGTTTTTTTCCTATCTGTTTTAAGTAAGGTAAGTTATCAGAAGATACCTCTGTAATGTTAGTGGAATTTCTAATGCAGCGACAAAATGAGGATTTGCCCTATTTCATCCTCTCTTTCATTTAGATCTTGATATAATACAAAAATAAAAGGTTGCTATCCAGTTATACCTGAAGAACGAGATGGCCTACAATCTCTGAATAAAATATAAAGCCATATTTTTCAACTACCAAACGTAAGTGAAGTCCTGCAAGTGTATTCAGTCTAATCACCTTTATTCTAAACAAGGACAGAAGGAGAAGAAGTCAGGGAGCATCACAGTAAAAACTACTTACCTTGTGGTTTTGGTTAGTGATCTGACATCCTGACTAAGAAGTACGGATCCTCAGTAAGGTATGTAAGGGATAAATACGGGCTTATCATCAGTCAAAGTATGAAATCAAAAGGACTCTGGATACTTTGATACATGCTAATTAGAGAAAAAAATACAGAGTGTAATCTTGTCATCAAGTGCTGTAATTCTGTCAGATCTCACAAGTGAAATGTAATTGGGCCATGATAGCACTGGGTGATCTGCATGAAGGAAAAAATAAGGTCAGGAGGAGTGGTTTTGCTAGCGACAGTCTTCCTTTTAGGCTGAGGTTAATACTGCACCACTCTTTCATTCAGAAAGGTAAAAACATTCTCATTTTAAAAGCCTATCAAGTCATAAAAAACAGCCTGCTGTCTCCTTCCCAGATAAATAAATTTACTTTCCAAAAGCATAGGTCTTTTGAAGAAAATGAAAAGCCTTATATACCTGTATAGATATAGATATCTAGATAAGAAATGCTTTTGATCTTTGCCAGGCCATAAGAAATGAAGGCTTTTCAGGATTATATTTGCATTGGAGAAAATTCAGTGATATGTAACTAACAATTTTCATAGTGTAACATATCTTTTTTACCCATATGCACAGAGACAATTAAAGCCATGTACAAACAGAATCTTATTTATTTCATGCATTGTAACTAGTATCAAGTCCCAATGAACTAAAGTTGTTTCATGAATAGGATTGGCTAAGGCAGACAGCAAATCCTCTTGCTGTTTACAGCAGCACTTCCAAAGAGAAAACTAATTGCACAACTGATGCAGCACTTTAAAAACCACACTGCTGCATTCCAGAAACAAACAAACAAAAATCTAACACAACAATGCTTATGGAGGTAAGAGATCCTCAGCTGATTTCTTTGGGATGCAGCACAAGACCAAATAGCTGATTTATTGACCAGAATAACATTCTTTCCATGAAGATAGCTAATTTTGTATGTGTTCCAGTAAATTTGAAAAACTATTTGCTACCTATATACAGTACCTCCTAAAAAGGCAATTGAATGAAGTATTCCTTGTTTTCCATATTCTGTCTACAGGTACTCATTGTTACTCATTGGTTTTCCCTTTTTTATTTTGTAAATGATGACATGTTTCACTGGAGAGGAAAGGGTGCTTTATGTTGTTCATACACTGATAGATTCAAGTGCAAAAGGTACCAGGTCAATGCTTTATTTAAATTTTTCTTTAATTTATGTTATTAACATTCAGTAGGCTGCTATACAGCACTATACAGGATTTTTTGTTGATGGTCACTCCATCTTCGATCTATAAAAGATTTAACATTAGATTCTTATGGAAGTCAGAGTTGTGAAAGATGGTCTTCTGTGATATGTGTGGCGTAGATGTCGAAGAATCTGAAGAAACTTGGTATTTCCTGAGCTGTATTTTAACAAAAAAGATCTTCCCTGATTGACTTTAGTTTTATCAAAACACTTTATTCAACTTTAAAAGGATATGTTTCTCTGCATTCTTGATGTAAGCGTGGTAACTAGTAAAGCAAATCTTATAACTAAAATGCATTTTACAATTTTAATGATAACCATGATAGAATGAAATTAATTTCTTTTTTTCTGTTCTATCTTTTCAACGCTAAAAAGAGTGAAAAACAGTAAAAGCTTTATTTTGTTGTCATTAAAATGAGCAGATATAATCCCAGAAGCAGTGTGCTGAATAAGGTGTAATTTTTAAACAGCAAGTTTTATGATTATCACATTTCTCATTATTACTATCTTTAAGGATAAGCACAGATTAAAAGAGACTGAACACAGGAGCAAGCACTGAACACTAACATTTTTATGCAATTGAATATGATCTAATCTCTACCCTTGGTCTCTAGAAATAAACAGTGTGGTATCTTTAAAATCATGCCCTTATAATCTGCATTTTAACTAAATTATGTTTTTGGTTCACAAGACTTTCTCTATTTTATCCTGAAAACAGGTTATTTTCATGTTAATTAGGTTCTCAATGCATTTACTGTGGAAAAGGAAACTAGATTTTTATAGTCTTCTTTTCAATTTATTTAAAGTAGACCTTCATTTCTCTCTTTAGACAATATGCCACAATTACAAGACTGGGAATGTGATGGTACTAAAAATTCAAATCTAAGAAAGACCCCCCCAAAAGACAGGAAAAATGTAAACAACTAAATTATGAATAATGAATAGACTGAGGTAGTCCCTACACCTTGTAAAGATTTTTAATACTTAAAGTGAAATTGAGACACGATTCAAGCACCTGATATTCAAAGTATGACCTCACAAACTCCTTATTCTGATACAATTTTATGCAAACGTGGATGTCATAGCTAAGTTCTTTTTTCAGCTTAATAGTGTTTCAGACACATGTTCAGAACAGCCACAGCCTTAACAATACTAAGAATCTTGACATCCACATTGGGTTTGCACAATATTGGGATGTGAAAACAGTATTTTAATTTTGTCCTCTACTTTGGAGTTCAGTCTGTGTTAGGTGATAATAAATCACCTCTAACACAGAATAACAGGATTGATTTCCTCATAAAAAACTTTTAAATCTGTCTTAACTTTTAGGCACTGGCAGAGAAGAATGTGAGTCTGGACTTTTATGTAATAGCCTAGTTGTTAGAGAATTTTTTTAGGAAATAAGAGCAGCATTTAAATATCACTTCTACAAGTGTATTCAAACTGCATCCTTTGAACCCCAGGACAGAGCCATAACCATTAGGGTCTAGTGGAGAAGAAAGAGAAGGGTCCAGTAATGATATAAAAGTTTCCTTCCACTGAGGAAAGAGTTGGATCTAAAAGCAAGGAAAAAACTGAGTCTAAAACTGTTAAGTTAAAAATTCTAAAACTGCCCTGAAAGTAAAATCAGCTTGGTAATTGCCATTAACTACAGAAACACAAATGTGATTACCAATGTTGTGAAAGGGATAAAGAACTCTTTTGGTTTTCCTGCTTACTGAGAACCATCCTTTCTTTCCAACTTAAGTGCAGATATAAAAGTTCCTTAAGTAGGGGCTTGATGCAAGTCTAGCTGAAATTGTTCCTAACTCAAATTGGTCTTAGGAAGAGGCCATATATAGACAATGCCTAGACTTACCAAGGTACTTAAACAAATGAGTTGTCTCATATAAATCAATGTGATTTTGGTCATTTCACAGCAAAGTGTATTTTTTATATGGCAGGGTGTTCATCCACTGAAGGGAGGGTGAAATTCTCATTACTTCAGTAAACAGATAAGGTTTAGAGTAGTAAAGATATTTCATTTACATATTTCAGATACTACAATCAAAGACTACTTTTCAACCAATCATCTTATTCTTCTATGAAACTTTGAAGGACAGCGCTAGACAATGGGCAAGGGAAAAAAAAGGTAACTATATAGATTTGTATAAGGAATATATTTGGTCTCTGTAGTCATTCCCAAGTCAATTCCCAAGGAATTCTCTTTATGAATGTAAAGGAAATGCTTAAAAAGCACAGTTACTTACAGCAACTAATCGCTTCTTAAATTTTATGTCAGATACTCAGCTTAGCAGTTATGCTTGTAAATATATTAGCTGTAGCAGGGACCTTCTTAGCACACATTGCTCTCTGTAATGAAGTTTTAAATGTTCCAAGATTTTCTTTTTCATTTTTGGAGAATGTTTTGCAACAGCATCTGGGGTTTCAAAGCTGGGGTTTATTTTGGAGGGAGATGAACTGTCGCTTTTAAATAAGCTATTTCTAACTTTACCGTAGTGTCCTTGCTATAGTATCTTGCCCTGTAGAACTCTGAAGAATTTCTCATTACTTCACGTTTACATCCTTTACATGTCTGAGAATTTTGTTAAACACTATTTACTCCCTCTTTCAGACCCATCAAGCCTGACCCNACAGAAGGAGGCTTTCTAGCAGTGACCATAGGGGCTGTGATTGTAGGTGAGGAGATCAGAAAAGGAATTTAAATGAATTTTAAAGGAATTTTAACTTTTCCCATATGGGAAAAGGATGAGTGAGAAGGATAGTTTTTGAGATGGTAAAGATTTTCTTACAAAAATACTGTCAGCTCAGCTTTTTTATCTGCTGAAAAAAACAAAATAATTTTCTCTAAAATTAGACTGCAAAATATCAAGCTTTTGTAGTGTCTCCATGCCTCTAGCAATTCACAGGAGTTTTACAGCTGTGTTCTCTGAGACGCAACATGCTTTTTGGTTAGGTGATAGTTTCTCTCTGCACTTGAGTTTAGTACTGTTGAAGAAAGTTCTGAACTCTTTCATTAGCACCATTTCTAACACTTCTAGAAAGAAGTCTGTAATTTATTATTGCAAAATGTTTTAGAATTTGTCAGAAGTCATGTAACTACATCTAAAGAACTGGTGGCCAAATGCTTATCCCAGCTGATGAAAAAAACTTGTTCTGGAAGTTCATTAAAACTATCAATAGAAAAAAAAAACAGGAATTTTATTACAAAGACTATGTATTTTTATTTTACATTTTGACCATGCATGTTCTTCCTGGACTGGAAGCTGATAGCAGTTCTAGTTTTGACCATTTTTGGTTGTGAAGACCTGTTTGATTGTTTTAAGATATGCTTTAATGGAGCAGCGAAACAGCAGTTCAGGTCTCTTTTGAAGTTTGGACTTTATCAGCAATAGGTAGTGAATCTTGACAGTTAATCATATGGGGTTTTTGTGTCTCTGAATATGTCTACGTCTATCTATTTATATACAGAGAGGGAATATAATGTCTATTATATGGTAATAATACAGTACATAACACTGCCTACAACTACACTGTTTGGATAAAAGATAAATTAAAAGATAAAATATTCAAAAAGTTATAAGCATTTTTCATATAGTTATTTATTGAGCACTGAAAACGTGAATAGTGGCAAATACCGTCCCTGTCCACGGTACTTCCTTTATACAATTTTCTGACAGTGAAAAACGAGTCCTCTAATTCATTGCACAGGCATAATGCTGGTATTTATACAGGAAAGAAAGAAGTTACCTTTGAGCTATTGCCTCTAAATATAATTCTGGACATTTTCCAGAAAGTTTATTGAAAATCAGTTGGTGAAAGGCACTCAGGCTTGACTACTTTCACCTGACAAATTAGTGCATACTGAATATTTTATAAAAATGCTGTGGCCAGACAGACAGCTTCCTTGCATTAATTTCTTCTTTCTTTTGACAAGGAGAATAACCTCTGAGATGGAAATAAATGATTCTTAACCACACTATGCTTTTGGTTTCGTTGATCCAAGTGAAACTAAGTTTAGAAAACTGCTGAGAGAAGTGTTCACTCTACAGTCGGTATGAATCCCTGGAGTATGAGTTTATAGAGGTGATTGAGCACTCTTCATGTTCTACAGTAATGTGCTAAGATACACTTTAAGTGGGAGTGCAGGTCTTCTGAAATATGTTCTTTGAATCAGTACAGTCTGTGCAGATTTAGATTTGGTGCACTGGGTATGTGCATGAGTTAAAAAAACTAACAATAATGACAAATGGATGAATGAATTCTGGCATTTTGGACATATACTGCCTTTTCTTTGCCCTAAAAGTATGAAAGAAGAAAGTAAGTATCATAATTTCTCTTTATTGCATACCACAGAGGAGTCCAGTGTAACAATAGAAATCCATAGTTCCAAAGGTGGGATGGTATCATATTGACATTAACAGTATGGGTTTACACAATTGAAGAACTGAATAAAATCTTACTGCTGTGAAACCAAAAAGAATAAAAGACAACGTTTGGATGAGCAATGCACAACTGATATTAGAATGTCATATAAGATTTTAAAACATGACTTCATCTTTTTTAAAGGAAAAACCTTCTTACAAAAGACTATGCAACTTTAAAATCTATTATTAAGGAAAGCCACATGAACAGCAGCATCCTTTCCAAAGCATACAGGTGCCCTTTTGCATCTTTTTGTTTCTGATAATTTCCTTTATGCTTTGAGCTTGCAAATATATCAGAGAAATAGGACAGCCTGGAAAAAGAGAATTTATTTCTTTCCCTATCTCCCAAATTCCTTTTATACCATATTACCTTCGATTCCAGCTTGTCTCACCTCATCTCAGTATTATCTTCCCAAAATTATAAAAAGTCATTGAATGAATTAGAATAAATGGTTAAAGGTAACAACAGAAGTATAATTTAACAAAAAAAAAAAAAACACAATGAAAAATGAAACAGATAAGGTATTGAAAGTTCAAATAATTCATCCTGTAACGATACCGAGTATCATTGTTTATGACTTCATTGTGTTGTTACATTACAGACCATTAGTCCTCTTCCTTCCACTTAACACAATAATCCACATCTTATTATGATACTTAGTCTTACACAAAACCAAATATGGATCTTAAGATCCCACACTGTTGCTTTCAGGATATATTTATAAATACTGTGATAGTCTATTTGTTATAAAACCAAGTAGGAATGTATGATAACAAAAACTTCTAGCACTAACAAGTGGGAAGAGACAAGTTGATAACAAATTTGTCATCTCTATTAGTGTCATACTGTGTGAAGACTCTGAAATACTCAAGGTGGTCCAAAGATTGTATACTTAATTACTGATTGTCCAGTGAATAACTCATTAGTGTTATCATGTAACACCATAAACCAGTGCAGTGGGATTTGAAATACGCAAAAAGGGAAGCGACGAGTGACGGGGAAGGTGGGTCCATATATATTTACAATTGCACTTGTACGTATACTTGCACAGAAAGTGTGAATCCTTACATCTGTGCTTGCCATAGCTACATTTTTATTAGATAAAAGACCTGGGATGCAAGTTTTTAAGAGAGGGAGATTGCATATGGAAAAAAAGAAGGCACGGAGAAGTCCTTCAGGCAAGCAGCTCTAACTTTTGGTGTTAGTTTGTTAGCTTTTCCATTATTTTGGAATAAAACTCAAGTTGAGGCAGCAAGTTGTTGTAAGTTGCCTTCAACATTTCCTACAGGAAAGTTCAACCTCCAAGAGATTACTCAAAGATACCTTCTAAAAGGCAGCACTTCGGAGCTGGGCGCTGTCCAGTTCTCCATGAAATACCACAGAGATCTGTAAGTGACAGTGAGAAAGGTATATATATACCTGCCAGCAGGTATCCCCTTTGCCTTCATTTTTTTGTTCTGTGACTTTATTTTTCCACTTTGCTTTCAGTTTAGTAAACAATACTTTAACCTCTGCTTTGCCAGAATAAATTCACTATTTTCATTTTTAGGCTTGTTTAGCATTCAAATCATTGCAAACAAAACTGGCAAACTGGAGTTGCTTTTGTTTCTGCAGAGGTAATCAGTCCAAAAAAACACTTTGGATGCCTGCAATCAAAGATAAATTTGGGAATCTGGGAGGCAAGTTTGATATAAGGATTAAGTGTTCTGTTTGACATCTGGCAGCCAGGAGAGGGGGAGAAATGTCCCTCAAAGATTAGCTCCTAGCAGCTGCTAGAAGCCAGCATTTGAAAGTGTGAGTTTGCAAAACCCCGTACAAGTGTAGAAGCTCCACCTAGCTTCTGCCCAGTGTCAACATAAAGATATAAAACAAAAGCAAGTATTTAAATGCTGATTAGAATCAACATTCTCTTTGCATCAGTTCTTTCCCTGAAGGTGTAAAGGTTGAGTCTATGTTACCCATTATCAGAAAGAGAAAAGGAAATACTTCCAAATTCCCCAGTTTTATTAAATGATGGGTCAATACGTAACATTCAGAAATTGATTCAGCTTACTTGACTTTGTTTGCCTTGACAGAATATTTGTCACCTGCATCAAGCTCTGTTAGAGTTGGTTGGGTTTGGGGTTTATTGCTTTGGTTTGGTTTGGGTTTTTTTCCAAATGTATTTAGCTGCAACATGATTTCACATCTCTCTCTCTGTATATATTCTGTGCCAGTGATGCAGAAGGTAGTATTGTGTTAAAAGCATAAGTGGGTGAACAAGTCCTTCCTGCTTGGCCTGCTGTCCCAAAATGTTGCTATGGAAACCATCAAATTCTGTCTTTCTACCAGGTATATAAGCACATTTAAGAAGAAGAAAGAAGGGGGGAAAAAAAAACCCACACAGTCCAACACTCTTTGCTAGTCTATTTTCATGTCTGTAAGAATTAAGTTTCCGCTACAGAAAATCCTTTCACTTGGCATAAATGAAATTCAATCAACAGTTCACAGTGAACACTGGTAGATAGAGATGGTCAATGGATAAATTACACTTGCTATAACCAATTGTCCCATGTTCAGTCTTACATATTTGGGTCAACACATTGCTTAATCATAGAGGAAGTAAGCTTTGAAAACAAGACAAGGTTTTTGCATGGCTTCTCAGGACCTAGGAAATGTTAAACTCTGGACAAAGAGAGCAGAACAAAACCACAAAAATCTTTTAAACTTTAAACAACATCCTTTTTTAGTTTTAATCATCTTTTATGTCTTCATGTTTGTAAACCTGCGCTTTCTTAACTTCCCTCAATCCAATAATTTGCTCCCCACATTTCAAGAAGTATCTTTGCAAGGTATGTATTATATTTCTCCTACCTCCATTTTATGGTATTCACCAGATATCTACCAGCTATTGTTATATCTTCTTTCAGAAGGTTTTCTTTATTAGAAAAATTAAAAAATAATTAATCAATTAATTAAAAAAAAATTACTATTGTGCAAGAAGATTTAGTGAATCGTTTGTTCTTTAATGAGATGAGAAAGACTTATCTGGGACATGAGTTTTATTGAAATATTGAAAATTATTTAATGACTTCTGTTTTTTTGTTTTTCTGCATCTACCCAATTTTTAAGTTCACCATTTTTGCTGGAGGTGACTGTCCCCAAATTAGATGTGCTTTTCAGCTGCTTTGGTGTAAAGTCTGTCACCTTTCTGCAAACGGCCTCCACCGTCACATTAGACTAAGACATCATCTTTGTTCCAGGGTAGAGCTATAGATTAACTTTCACATATGTGCGTTCTGCTTAAAAATTCTTTGAGGAATGGAGATGATCCTTTCAGGAAAAGTTGTGCAAAAGAATTTTGGACTGATATTTTCTTAATTTCCACAGCACAATTTGCTGATCTGATCTCTTAAGGGATGACAATGAAATAGAATGATTCACTCCTTTTTTACCCCAATTGATGCTGGAAGACTAAAAATTGAACTAATAATCAGATAAATTTTGATTTTAGTCTAGAAATATTTGAGCAATAATCTGTCATATAAGTCTAGAACTTTCAATCATTGAGAGATGGCAAGGCAGTCCTAATGATTTTTATATTTTTTTTAATTGTAGTAGAGACTTTTTTACATTTTATTTTAGAGTTCTACTTCTGCAGTGGCAAGCAGTGATGGTGATTAAGTCTGCAGAATACTTGCACATCCAGGTAAGGAGAAACATGAGAAAATGAGTTTCAGCTTATCCCTAAATTAAATGTTTTCTTTTTAATTTCCTTTCACAGCATTTCAAACCACTAGATGAACCAGAAGGAATGGAAGTAAGGTACTCCTAAAGTATAACCGTTAATCTATCTGAAAAGTTTTCTTCAAGTTGTGATTGTAATGTTTGTAGTGGGTTGATGTTGGCTGGCTGTCAGACACCCACTCAGCGGCTCTCACGCCCCCTCTCAAGAGGACAGAGGGAGAAAATGTTACAGAAAAGCTCGTGGGTCAAGATAAAAACAGGGACGTCACTTACCAATTACCAGCATGGACAAAACAGACTCAGCTTGATGAATACTAATTTAATTTGTTGCTAATTAAAAATAAAGTTGGATGGTGAGAAACAGACAAGAACTAAACCACCTTCTCGCACATCCCCCACTCCTTTTCCCAGGCTCAGCTTCGTTCCTTCATCCCCGACTCCTTGACCTCCGCCCACACTGAGCAGCGCAAGAGGATGGTGGACTGCGGTCCGTCCACGGCAGCTCCTCTCTGCCGCTGCCGCCTCCTCTCGCCGCTGCCCTGCTCCAGCCCGGGCCCTTCCCCGGGGCTGCAGTCCCTAAGGATAAGCTTGCTCCAGCGTGGGCTCTCCGTGGGCTGCAGCTTCCATCAGGGCACGTCCACCCGCCCCGCCGGGGCCTCTCCCTGCCGGGGCCGCCGGGGCACCTCTGCGGGGGCGCCTGGAGCCCCTCCCGCCCTCCTCCCGCTCTCCCCTCGGGGCTGGCAGGGCTGTTTCTCACCCGGTTTCCCTCAGCCCTGGCTGCCGGGCGGCGTTTTGCCCTTTCTGACACAGGCTTTCCCCGCGGCGCCCGCCCGTGGCTGAGGGGCTCAGCTGTGCCCTGCGGTGGGGCCGTTGGAGCCGGCGGGAACCGGCTGTGTCCGGCGCGGGGCAGCGCCGCTTTCCAGCCGTAGGGTTATTCCTCCTCGGTGTAGGACTTCGCATTTCCATTTGTTGAACTTGATAAGGCTCCTGTCTGCCCATTTCTTCAGCCTGCCAATGTCCCTCTGAATAGCGGCATAACCACGTGGCGTTATCAACCACTCCTCCCAGTTTCGTATTGTCTGCAGACCTGCTGAGGGTGCACTATCCCATCATCCTGGTTGTTAATGAAGATGTTAAACAGCATTGGCCCTAATACCCTGGAGCACATCACTAATGACTAGCCTCCAGCTGGACTTTGTGCCCGCTGCTCACAAACATTTGAGGTTGGCAGTTGAGCCAGATTTCATTCCACCTCATTGTCCGCTTATCTAGCCTGTGCTTTATCAGGTTGTTAATGAGGGTGGTATGTGAGACAGTGACAGGCTGGTCCCCAGCCTCTTTCTGTAGAGAAGTGACACTTAGGATTCCTAGTGACGAAGCTGGGGCTGAATGGAATTGACATGAGGGATGGGTAGAGGTCTTAGTTTTACAATAGTGCTGCAAAGTTATTAATCTAGCACCTTCAAATTTTTGTGCAAATGACTGTGAAACTAAAATTAATTCATTTTGTAGTTACATCAGTTAAATAAAAGTTATTATGATGATCTTATATACAAAGCACCCCTTACTTAAAAGCTCAAGACACTGTAGTTGTTCATAAAAGCACAATTAAAGCAGAGTAAATTTGTAATAAAAAAATCTACTTCATTAAAATTTCTAGTTTGCTTACATTTTTATATATAATGTTATATGTAGTATGTAGTATGTAATATAATTTATTATATAATGATATACAATTTATTATATAATATGCTATATATATTTTTAATATATATGTAAAAAATACCTTCAGTGTAAATGACAATGTGAAGACTGGTGAGCAGGATATACAAAGTCTCAAACAAAATCACTGTGGCCTGGGCCAGTCGCCTACATAAGGTATCCAATCAATTACAGGATTGCTTTCTATTTATATTCTGAAGTGCTTTTACCTGTACTGTCACTGAGTAACTTGAAATTGCATGAGTAAACCTGCCAGTGTGATACATAGACCACAGCGGAGCATCCACACCAGGATGAACCTTTCTAGAGGCCCAGTCCAAAATCCAGCGCAAGCAGCAGATGGATTCCTGAAGTTTTTGGATTAGACCTGTTTGAGGTACTTGGTCTGTGATATGTGATGTCATGTTTGTGGTGGCAGAGGAGAAATTAGTTTTTCCTTTGAACACTTTTTTTTTCTATGTAGGTGGCACCACACAGCATTTTTATTTGGGGCAGGGATCGACTTCAGCAGTTTTATTATTATGGTGTACACAATCTTCCACAGACCTCCAATACCTTTACAGTAAATAAAAATTATATTACCCACAACTGGTCAGAACTGTGTGAAACTCAGCACTTTCTCTTCAAACACTAGTGCCCAATATTTTATAAAATTAAACACACAGCCATGAGATTTTCTTAGTATTTTAAGTTCTGGGTTTAATGTAAATTAAAAAAAAAAACAAAAAACAAAAAACAAACTTCCAAAAGCCAAACAAACAAACAAACAAAAGGCCTGTGAATTTCCCATGATTTTATCCCCAAATTATAAATCAGTTATTTAAGCATATTGTTAGCTAAATCTAACCCATATTTGAGATTAGCAATTAAAACTTTGCTTGGGCTTGTTCTGCAACTGACTGTGGAACAGCACTGCTTTGACATTTCTGTATCTAATTTTCCAAGAGAAAGAAACTCTACAGGCCTTACTGATAGTACACTAGATCAAACTGAAAATTATTGATGGCGTAAGATGAATAACTACGTTCACCAAGTGCTGCCCTAGGAAATCTAATACATGTGAAACTTTGGCAAACCAATTTGAACTAGTAACAAAAATCCACACGGAGCTGCCACGTCTTAATTTGAAGGGTCTGTCCTTCCTTCAAACGCACGCACAAAGTGCCTCTGTCCTCTCTTTCCCCCCCTTGTTCCTCCTCTTCCTTCCTTTAGTGAGTAAATGTTCGTAAACACATTCTTCCTTAGAACATATCATCTCACACAGCTTCTCTCATACCAAAAGTTTCAGACGGTCAGGAAGGCTTTCAAACTAAACGCACAGCTCTGCTCTAACCCCACGTGGGTGTGTTTTACAGGGCACAGTAGCCATTCAGATATTTTTAAGAAAATGTCCCTAATGCAGTCAGATTTTATGAAGAGATAAATGAATCAATTTCGTATTAGCGAATAATGTTGTGGAACAGGGTTATACCGTGAAGTTACATGAGGAATCATAAAATCTCAAACAGTGGATGCTGTATGGGAAGGCACAAGCTCTTGTTGATGACAGCTTAGATATTGCTGTTGAGTCTGTTTCTGCAGTGACTTAAGCCAACGTAAGCTATATAAATGCACAGTTTGACTGATCTTCTGTTAAGGTAGTACAGTTAAAACTTCTTTTAAAAAAACAGCTAAAATACTCATCATAAATCAGCTAAAATTTTGCTTATAATGCTCATAACCTATGAAAAGTGAGTCACAAACTCTGGAGGTGTTTAAAAGACATGTAGATGTGGTGCTTAGGGATATGGTTTAGTGTTGGACTAGGTAGTGCTAGGTTAACAGTTAAAGGTCTTTTCCAACCTAAACGATTCTATGATTCTATGAAAACGCAAAGAAAAGCAACAAAACCTATGACAATACGAAATAGGATACACCTTAATTTTAGCTTCATTCCCCAAGGCTAAAGGATTAATAGCTTACGTATCATGGAAAAAACATTATTTCTCATCATATCTGATAAAACAAAAGGTTATTGCCTGCTGATTCTTCTAGCATTTCTGATCTTTCCTGATTTTTTTTTCTTTTTAAGAGTATAAAATGCAAATGCTTCGATATCAGTTTTCTTTGAAGATCTCTTACCTTCCTCTTGCCTAAAATCTCTACTTTACTTCTGCTGAATGGATATCACCACTAGCTTTTCAAAAGCCACTTTTAGTGTCACTCTACTGTGCATCTTGATTTACTTAATTTTTGCATTAACAGCAACAACCTTGGATTAAGTGTATTATTTTATGCTTTTTACGTTCCAAATCAACCTGTTTTCTGTGCATGTCCTGGCAGGTATAGAAACATTAGATGTTGTGTCTGTCAAGGAGTTAGTAAGATTTGAATTCCATTTCTAAACCGTTCTAACAATTTGATGCTTTGATACTTAGAGGGGTGTCTAATACAAAGCACATGTTTACTAATTATTACTAAGAAGCTTCATTAGATTCACTAATTCACTGCCATGATCTAGGGGAATTTATTCAGCTGTTAATTTCATTTTGGCTCTTGTCTTTTTTAGTCACATAGTCAAACTACGTTTTAGAAGACTGCACTTTCTGAATGAAAACAAAGATATAAATCAACATAAATAGCAATACCAGTAAGGGTTGTTTTTTTGCACACATAAGCGTAGTTCAGCATTTCAATGGTATTTCAAAGAAAAATGTGTAAAAATGTAAAAAATCTTAGAGCTCAGTGTTAACAAGAATAATTCATTAAAATGAAACTATTTGGTTCACTTCTGAAAAGAAAAAAAGTTCTACCTTTACAGTTACTCAAAAATGAACTGTAGGGAAAATAATTTGAAGCTTAAAAGTAAAGTATTATTTAAAAAAAGAGAGACATCTCTTTCCTAAAGCCAGATTCAGTGAGGTACTTAATCCCTTGCATAATTTTCAGCTCATGATTAGTTCTGCTGTAGTTTAGTCATTGCAGAATCATATGACTGAAGTTTAAACACAAGATTATGTATATTTTTGGTGAATAAAAATCCATCTTTCTGGTTTTTCTTTTTAAAAAGTGCTTAGGTAAGACTTTAGTACTGAAGTAAGACTTTAATCTTACTCTTCTTTTGTACAAAATTAGGAAGGTTTCAATATATTTTTTCCCTAGAATTACAGATCTTTTCAAACTAAACACCCTAAAATATATTCTGTTTTCTCATGAACTAGCAAACCCATCAGTCTTCCTCATACTGTGATATGTCATTGTGTTTTCTAACATAAAGTTGATAAGTAAATAGAGTGTGCAAACACTCAATTTTTTTGTGGGAATGGTATAGAACTACTTTTCATAAAAAGAAGTATACTCCAGATTAATTTTCTTAATAAGCCATTCTAAATAAGTAACTACAAGAAATATGACAGTTTGGAAATCCTTTTCCAGAAAATATTCCGTGAAAAGAAGAAAAGTGTATCATCTTTCATCTTATTTCCTTTTTTATATATATATTCTTCTTGCAAATATCTTGATATGTGGTTTACAAAATAATCTTTCTCATTATTAAACAGGTAGCTATCAAGCCGATAGTGAAATTCCTTCCAAAGTTTATTTTATTTAAGAGTACAAGTTAGAAATTAAATGCATACTTTTTTTACAAGAAACCCAGATTCTTCGTGCTCTAATTATTTTAATGAAGATTTTTCCATTACTACCTGGCTTGCATTTATGTTTTCCATTTTCATTCATTTTATCTTGCAACAGAGATTTCTTATCTGTTGTTACACTTATACAAGCTAATAAACTTGTTCATTCGTAGACTTTAGATTGATTTTCTCCTCTACTGACTTCGTATAAAGGTATAGGACTATACAGATATGGCTTAGACGGATACAGCAGAAAGTTTCAGAGGCTTGGCTGTTTGCATTTTCCAGGCAAAGCCATTAAGAACAAAGATAAGAAACTTCCTTTAAAATTGACATACCTCCCCCAAAAATCACAGTGGCTTTTTTTTTTTTAAATGTTAGTGAAGAAAAAAGCAGGACAAATCCAAAGTCCTGTTTCCATCATAGTTTATGAATTTTATATTAAACAACCAAAATATTATCCTGAAATTAGTCCTGTGTTTCTCACTTCCATAATAAAAGCTAAATAGAGAAATAGGAAATATGGCTTTGAACCTTCTCAGTCTGAAAACAGCCTAGGTTTTACAATTCCAACTTCCTGAGTGGTTTCAAAACCTCTGAACTATCACACAAAATGTAGGTGGTGCCATGAACATTGACATAATAGTTCTTTCAGCAGCCACATTTTGGAACAGATAAAAAACAAGCTCAAGCTGTGTTCCATTACTTGAAATCCTAAATTGAAAAAACTGTGGCTCTGCAATCCTGAATTAGACACCTAAACTCTAAGATAATTTCCTGTTAGCTGTCTGGCTGCTTTCTACTCGGTGTGATTGTGGTTTTGAGGCTGTTCTGCAAAGGGTCTTGATTCTTTACACACAGTAAAGCGCAGTAAAGCCAGGCACGTAGCTTCAGGTGTCACATTGTTCTTTATGGAGAAGGCAGCTAGTTAGGTGCCTGCAAGTACCTAAGCCTTTTATTGGCTTTAATTGCTGAGGGCCTTCTGAGGATGCTATTTTGTACCAAAAATAATTTGATCGCGTCCTTCAGTATTTTACAAAGAAATTTTCTCCAAAATTCAGGTCTTTTTCAGTCCTGCATGGAAATATTTTTCTATCAATCTGATAAAAGGCCTATGCTGCTTACTAAGA